>OX393550.1:90544043-90571543 GCA_947650365.1 Chamaelirium japonicum
TACCGAGAGGGTACCGAGAGCATACCGAGTGGATACCGAGAGCATACCGAGTGGGTATCGAGAGCATACCGAGTGGGTACCGAGACCCTTTTTGGTGAGAGAATAGCTTTTCTCTTATTATTTTTTTTCTTTCTTTGGCTTTGACTCGCATGAGGAGCAAACGTCGCTCTCTCTCTCTCTCCCTTTCCTTTCTCTCTCTCTTTCCATTCTCTGCTTTCCATTCACGTGAGAGAGCAGCGTACCCTGCTCTCTCTTTCCTTTCTCTCTCTCTCTTTCCTCTTTATTCCCGACGTCAGAGATTTCCTTCTCGGTGGTCCTCTCAGTCCACAGGGAGATGGGGTAGCTGATGAACTCAGATTGTTTCTTCACCAGGTCCTTAAGGCGACGCTCCTCGAGGTATTCCAACTGGTCCTCCTTGAGGAAGAGGGTGATCTTCGTCCCTCTGCCAAGGACCTCTCCAGACGTGTCCCTGGTGACGGTGAAAGACTCGCCAGCCTGCGACTCCCAGGCATACTGCTCATCGTCGTTGTGCTTGGTCGTCACCACCACCCGATCGGCCACGAGGTAAGCCGAGTAGAACCCCACCCCGAACTGCCCGATCATGCTGACGTCGGCGCTGGCGGCAAGCGCCTCCATGAACTCCTTGGTCCCCGACCGAGCGATGGTGCCGAGGTTGTTGACGAGGTCGGACTTGGTCATCCCAACGCCGCTGTCGACGATGGAGATCGTGCTCGTGGCCTTGTCGGGGATGATGTGGATGAAGAGCTCCGGCTGGGCGTCCAGCTTGCTCTTGTCCGTCAGGCTCTTGAATCGTAACTTGTCCAGCGCATCGGAGGCGTTGCTGATGAGCTCGCGAAGGAAGATCTCCTTGTTGGAGTAGAAGGTGTTGATGATGAGGCTCAGCAGCTAGTTGATCTCCGCCTGGATGATGAAGAGCTCTACGTCATCAAGATCTTCAGCCGCAAGCGCGCCGATTCCTGGGCCTCAGTCCGTGACGAGGTGGACGTCACCGTCCGTGCCGCCGTCGCCTCCGCGGCCGGATCCTCGGTCGACATCGGCCTGCTGGTCTTCAACCTCACCATGAACATCACCTTCCGGGCGGCCTTCGGGTCGCGGAACCACGAGGAGCAGGACGAGTTCATCGCCATCCTGCAGGAGTTCTCGAAGCTGTTCGGCGCGTTCAACATCGACGACTTCATCCCGTGGCTCAAGTGGTTCGACCCACAGGGCATCAACAAGCGGCTGAACAAGGCCTGCGGGTCACTGGACCGCTTCATCGACACGATCATCGACGTGCACATCTTGAACCCGAAGGAATCCGACGCCCCGATCGCCGACATGGTCGACAAAATGATCGCCTTCCTTGCGGAGCCAAACCGGAGCGGAGGGGCGGCCGCCGCCGCCGCCGCCGATGATCTCCAGATGAGCCTCAGGCTGTCTAGGAATAACATCAAGTCCATTATCATGGTACGATCGTCTCGCCCTTTGGGTTTGGGTTGAGGTTGCAACGGGTTGAGCTGTGCTGCTGTGAAAAGGTTGCGCAGAGAGAGGGGGGGCGTGTGGTTGGTCCGTTTGGTTTGGGCTGCTGCGAAGAAAACGCATGATTCCCTTTCTCTGCCTTCTCTTCCTTTATTTGGCTTTTTGCCCTCCTTGTTTTTAATCCATGTGAAAGTATGAGGCCGTTGTTGATCCATGCATGAATGTGAAGTGATCCGATCGTGCGCGAGTGGGAGTGGGGGCAGAAACTTTCCTCTACTGATCTGCGTGAGTGGTTGTCCTTCTTTTGTTGTGGTGAGCGGGATTGCGAGGTAGCTAGTGACGAGTTGATCTCTGGTTGTATGTCCGACCGTCCCAGGGGAAGGCTTCAAACTCTTTCGGCCACCATGTCCTCTCGTGCGAGTGTTAGATCGATGCACATAAGGTTCCATCATGCTGGCACCAAAAAAGCAGTCTGCGCGGTCGTGAGGTATCGGGCTCGTTGACATGTTGCTATTCCAATGTCTTCTTTGGGGAAAAAGACCTCAAAACCTCTCGACAGCCATAACTTTTCATACGTGCGTCGGATCAACGCGTATACGGTGCCGTTGTGTCGGTGCCGAAAAACCGGTCAAAGTGGATGTGAAACATCATATACCTTGACGAGTAACTTTTCCGGTAATCAATTTCATAAGGAGATGACTCTAAAGAACGCGTTGGCCGAGTGTCCTACGTGCGTCTTGAAGAGGCATCGATACGCGGTAACTCATCCGTCTCTGTTCGATACCCAACTGCACCTAGTTACTGTATTCACTAGGGACTGCAGTCGGGCCCTAGTGATGACGCGGCGGTTACCACGAGTCCACCCCCAGATAAGAAGGAGGAATTTTGCTTGTGAAGTTTGTACGGCCAACTCAATAGGTTTGGTGGAGATGCTATTCAACCAACCCAATGGAAGATAACTCTTCGTCTTCGGCTGATCCTTGTGTGTGAATGCCACTTGAATTGGATTGACTAATAAGTTTGGATGGCGCCGAGCACCCCCCTCTCGGTTTTCTATCGAAACCGAGGGGTGGGCTGCTGCTGGTGTGCCGTCGCACCCTCCCCACTTGGTTTTTCTGCGAAACCGAGGGAGGGGCTGCTTTTTGATGCCGACACACACCCCCTCTCGGTTTTCTGACGAAACCGAGTGGTTGTAGCTGATGGCATGTCGTCACCCCCTCCCCACTCGGTTTTTGTGCAAAACCGAGGAGAGAATTGCTTGTTGATGCCGACCCACACCCCCTCTCGGTTTTCTGACGAAACCGAGGGGTGTGCTACTGATGGTGTGCCATCACCCCTTCCCCACTCGGTTTTTGTGCGAAACCCAGGGGGGGATGCTTGTTGATGCCGACACACACCCCCTCTCGGTTTTCTGACAAAACCGAGGGGTGGTTGTTTGTTGATGCCGACACACACCCCCTCTCGGTTTTCTGACGAAACCGAGGGGTGTGCTGCTGATGGTGTGCCGTCACCCCTTTCCCACTCGGTTTTTGTGCGAAACCCAGGGGGGGCTGCTTGTTGATGCTGACACACACCCCCTCTCGGTTTTCTGACAAAACCGAGGGGTGGTTGTTTGTTGATGCCGACACACACCCCCTCTCGGTTTTCTGACGAAACCGAGGGGTGTGCTGCTGATGGTGTGCCGTCACCCCTTCCCCACTCGGTTTTTGTGCGAAACTGAGGGGGGGCTGCTTGATGCCGACACCCCATTATTGGGGCTGCTAGAAGAGGCCAAGAAGTGTCGGTATTGAAAATAATGTGTTTTTTGAATTTCAGCCCCATTTGAAACCGACACTTTTTCGGTAAAACGCTAGTGCGCGGGGATGTCGGCGAGGGACAATGCTATATTCGAGGGGGTTTCTTAGAGATAATCTAGGATGACGCCGCATGATGGCCAGCCGGTCTTCACCTAATGTATTACCGCACCTGGTTACTGTATTCACCAGGTACTACGGTCACGTGAGGGTGTTGACTTGGCTAGGATCAAGAAAGCACCATTTTATCCCGTGTTTCCCACCGTCGACTGCACCAGTGTGGAGACACGCACTGACAGAGTCAGACCAACCACCCCCTGACCGGTTTGGAACCGTTAGTCATCGAAAAAAAGGTGATGGCCAGTGACAATCTGATGCTTGGACTTGAGTGACAAGACTAAGCTTGGACTTTTGATCGAATGCCAATACGCCGGCGACGACGTCTCGGACTTTGTCTTCAAATGCCAAGGGCTGGGCCTTGGGCTTGTAGAGTGCCAAGGCGTTGGTCGCCTCGAACTTTGTCTTCAAGTGCCAAGGGCTGGGCCTTGGGCTTTGTAGAGTGTCGAGGCGCTGGTCGCCTCGGACTTTGTCTTCGAGTGCCAAGGGCTGGGCCTTGGGCTTGTAGAGTGCCGAGGCATTGGTCACCTCGGACTTTGTCTTCGAGTGCCAAGGGCCGGGCCTTGGGCTTGTAGAGTGCCGAGGCATTGATCGCCTCAGCCTATGTCTTCGAGTACCAAGGGCAGGGCCTTTGGCTTATAGAGTGCCGAGGCATTGATCGCCTCGGCCTATGTCTTCGAGTAGCAAGGGCAGGGCCTTGGGCTTATAGATTGCCGAGGCATTGGTCACCTCGGACTTTGTGTTCGAGTGCCAAGGGCTGGGCCTTGGGCTTGTAGAGTGCCGAGGCATTGGTCACCTCGGACTTCGTCTTCAAGTGCCAAGGACTGGGCCTTGGGCTTGTAGAGTGCCGAGGCATTGGTCGCCTCGGACTTTATCTTCTAGTGCCAAGGGCTAGGCCTTGGGCTTGTAGGGTGCCGAGGCATTAGTCGCTTCGGACTTTGTCTTCGAATACCAAGGGCTGGGCCTTGGGCTTGTAGAGTGCCGAGGCATTGGTCGCCTCGGACTTTGTCTTCGAATGTTAAGGATGTCTCCTTGAACTTGGTGCATGTCAAAGCGGCGACGTTTGCCTTGGACTTATTCTCTTCACCTCGGATAAGTATAGTTGATAGTTTAGCTTGACCTGGATTGTCAGGAGCATTTTTACCTGACTTTCGCCTGGAAAGGGCGTAGCCAAATTGCCTTCGAGCTTCCGCCTTGAACGGGCGGAATCGAAGGTCTTTGGTTGACCTGGGTTGCTAGGAGCCTTTTATCGGACTTTAGCCTCGAGAGGGCGTAGCCGAATTGCCTTCGAGCTTCCGACTTGAATGGGCGGAATCGAAGGTCTTTGGTTGACCTGGGTTGCCAGGAGCCTTTTTATCGGACTTTAGCCTCGAGAGGGCGTAGCCGAATTGCCTTCGAGCTTCCGACTTGAATGGGTGGAATCGAAGGTCTTTGGTTTACCTGGGTTGCCAGGAGCCTTTTTGTCGGACTTTAGCCTCGAGAGGGCGTAGCCGAATTGCCTTCGAGCTTCCGACTTGAACGGGCAAAATCGAAGGTCTTTTGGTTGACCTGGGTTGCCAGGAGCCTTTTTATCGGTCTTTAGCCTTGAGAGGGCGTAGCCGAATTGCCTTCGAGCTTCCGACTTGAATGGGCAGAATCGAAGGTCTTTGGTTGACCTGGGTTGCCAGGAGCTTTTTTGTCGGACTTTAGCCTCGATAGGGCGTAGCCGAATTGCCTTCAAGCTTCCGACTTGAACGGGCGAAATCGAAGGTCTTTGGTTGACCTGGGTTGCCAGGAGCCTTTTTATCGGTCTTTAGCCTCGAGAGGGCATAGCCGACTTACCTTCGAGCTTCCGACTTGAATGGGCGGAATCGAAGATCTTTGGTTGACCTGGTTTGCCAGGAGCTTTTTTTTTTGCCTTAATATGGTGGAATCGAACTTCGAGAGATTTGATTTTGAGAAAAAAAAGACACTTTATTGATATAACAAAGTTGCAGTTACACTTTTTCAGAGGTTGCCCCGCGGACGTTACGATTACGCATCCACATATTACATTGACTTTCTTTTCTCCACTGCTGCAGCCTCTCCTACTCTCGACCTGGTCCCTTATTAGCGAGGTAGCCATCGAGCCACCCTTCTTGGATCAGGTCTTCGATGTGATGCTTTAGCTTCCGACATGTAGAGGTTGGGTGGCCATGGCTGCGATGAAACTCACAGTAGGCTGTCGTATCTTCCGCCTGGTCGAAATTTGGAGGGAGAGGCTGTGGCCACTTGCAAAAGGGCTCGTTCTGCAAGTATGCGAAGATGTCTTCAATGGAGGTGTTCAGCTCAGTGAACACCCTTTGCTCCCTTGGAGTTCGCCTCTTTTCTGCTGGAGGGGCTTTCGGATCTTCATTGTACCTTTTGGCCTGCACCTTTTGGTCGGACGCGGCATGGGCAGACTTCTTGTAGTGTGCTTCATTCGGAGCTTCATCATCTTTCTTATGTCGGGAGTCACGAGACTCGCGGGGCTCGCGTAGTCTTCTGGCCTGCTGATTGTCTTCCACCTCTATCTCCCGCTGTACGCGCTTGAACATCGCTTCCAAGTTATTGGGAGGATGTCGGATGAAGTCGGTGTAGATGTGGAGCTCTGGCCGGATAGCATTCTGGAATGTCAGCATGATGGCCTCCTCATTATAGGAGCGACCGGTGAGCTCAGAATGCTCATTACGAAACCTCATCATGAAGCTCCTTAGAGACTCGTCGGAGCCCATCTTCAGCTGGTAGAGCGTATCCAGCCTCTTTTTCGGCTTTAAGTTTAGCCGATAATGGTCCATGAAAAGTTCAGCCAACTCTTTGAATGTGGCCACCGTACCGGTAGGCAATGTGTAGTACCAGTCGAGGGCAGGTCCCTCGAGGCTTCCTGCAAACATACAGCAGAGAACATGGTTCTCATATTCGTAGGGCGTCAGGGCCTGCTTGTAGGCTAGGATATGGAGAGCGGGGTCTCCCCGGATGCAGTTGAACTTTGGTAGGTTTGGTGTTCGCCAACCCATAGGAAATGGTGTTGCAAGAACCTTGGGATGCAGTGGCCCCACCGAGGTGATTAGTTGCCTACGGTCTTGATGGCGGCGTCCCACGTCGGCAGTATGCCTTAGTCAGTTGAGCAGCTCACGGGCATTTGTTGCTTTCGTGTGCAAAGGGATAGAATGTCTAGTGGACCCTGTTGACTGAAGTGATCCTTCTCCGCGATAGTTGGGCGCACCGTTGACGTCGAGGTGATCCCACACCGTTTGCCTTGGTGCTTGTGTGGATACTTGACGCCTCTCGATACGTGGCACATGTGATTCTTCAAGATGATGAATCACGGCTGGGCGAGTCCTTGGTTGGTCTTCATCAGCAATTGGAGAGTTGTGGGCCACAACCCCCGCTCTTTCAGCTACCTTCTTTAGGGAATCCCTCTCTTGCTCGAGGGCTGCGTTCCTCTTGAGAAGGTTCAACAGCTGGAAATCAGCAGCCGAGATCTCGTATGTGGCCTGAGGCTTGCTCCCTTGAATAGCGTGTTCTTTGCCCGATCGACGCCTCGGGGATGACGGGTCTCGCCGATCGCTGTGCCCTTCTGGATGGCTGCCTTGCGGCCCCAGCCGCCCCCGAACATTTTTTCGGTTGGTTGCAACCGAGACTTCTTGTTCTTCTTCGATCAGCATATCGTTTGTTCGTTTAGCACCCGCCTTTGGTGGGTTGGTGCTGGCCTTCACCATCGAGCGTGTTGATGTCGGCGTGATAAAGGCGTTGAGGTTGATTTGGAGGAGGACTTGTGGCTCGTCACCACAAGCTGAATAGGAGTCGGTAGAGGTATGGGTAAGACCTCTATCGATATCCCACAGACGACGCCAAAGATTATGGGGGGAAATTTCCGAGCCGCCTTGATCGCGAATCCCACCCCACAGCCTTGATTGAATTTGATGGTTTGTAGAGTTAAAGAGTTGGGAGAATATATAGAGAGAGTAAAGAGTGATGACACAAGGATTGGTGACGGAGTTCGATCTTACGACCTACGTATCCGGGCGAGAGGTGCCACCTGATCTTCACTATAATTTGAGTATAAAGGGTTGAGCGTTCTCTCGACAGGCCGAGAGAAGCTTTTTACAGTGGGGGTTGCACGGAGCAACAAGAAAAGAAACTAGGAGGAGAGAAGTAAGCTCTTGCACTTGCTCTGGATCTGGAATCCCTCTTCCTCTGATCGAATGACCAACCCCTTTCCTGGATGCCTTGGGGGTCCTTTTATAGCATAGGCGCGTGCCCGATATGGCAGTGATGACGTGGTGCTGATGACGTGGCATTGGTTCTGGGCCTCCTTGCTGGGCCTTTATTGGGCCGTTGTTCGGGCCCAATAAGGGGTAGGGCTTGATCTGCGAGCCTCGTAGAGTGGGCCCATGTGAGCCCAGGCGGGCTTATCCATTTGGGCCGTTGCGCGGGCCCATGCTGCTCTGATCTGGTCCAGTACAATTTTTGCACCCACAGCGTTAACGCTGCACCTGAGGTCCAGGCTCCCCGTCCCCATATATATATACTAGTAAAGCCCGTGCCTGTCGGCACGCAAAAGATTTTGAGGGCGACAAAATATTTTGAGGGCGTGATAAAATTTTGAGGGAAGAGGCAATATTTTAAAGGTGGCAATAATAATTTAAAAGTGATGATATTTTTAAGCGAGAGAATAATATTTCGAAGGTGATAATAATATTTTTTGAGTGAAAATAACAATAGTAATATTTGATTAGTCTATATATGAATGCCCGTGCCTGTCGGCACGCAAAAGATTTCAAAGGCGGAAACAATATTCGAGGGAAAGAACAATATTTGAAGGGTGATAACAATATTTCGTGAGCGGTGACAATATTTTGAGAAAGACGATAATATTTCGTGGTCGCATTTGACAGCTTTCGAAATGCACACAAAAGATTTCGAGGGAGACAATATTTTAAATATTTTAAGGAAGGGGACAATATTTCGAGTAAGGTCACAATATTTTGAAGGTTGCAACAAAATATTTCGAGATTAGCGATAATATTTCCAGGGAGATAACAATATTTCAAATGTAATAATAATATTTCGAGGCTAATAACAATACTTCAGCGATAAGAAACTACATATAAAGCCCGAGCATGTCGCCACTCGGACGACTGCCTTCGGCAGCATTTGCAACCCTCTTCGGCAGCAAAAGATTTTCAATGGGGGTCGTTCATATTCGGTAGGGGCGGCAAAATCCATTCAGCGGGACCCACATTCGACGGGAACACTAATATTAAGTTGCGGGGTCCACATAGTCAACTGTCGAACATCTGAGACCCGACTCCAAAGACTCGAAGTATGTCTTGCACTCCTTTTAGACTGCTATTGTTCAACATATATCAATTTTGGATTGAATATGGTGTTACATCAATGGCCCAGATGTCTCACTTAACATCTTCAGCAAAATCCCCACAACAAATATTTTTAGGTAAATTACACTCTGCCCACCTAAAGTTTAGCTCAAAAACACTTAATCCCCTGTAGATAAAAAACTACATTTTGTGCCCCTTCAATTCAATTTTAATCGGATAAAAATTACTAAATGAGGAAATTTAGTTGACAACAGGGGGTAATGTGTTAACAATTCAAACTTTAGTGAGTGATTTGGAACAAAATAGACTACATGGGGGTTAAGTGTTTTTTAGCTAAATTATAGGGGGTAAAGTGTAATTACCAAATCTATTTGCTCTCTCTGTAAAAACTTTATGGAGTGATTCAGAACAAAATAGACTACATTGGAGGTATTGTTCTAAAATTTACCATTAATAGATAACATTGTAGAGTAACACAGAAATAATTTAACATTCACATTAGATATTGTTGTTCAGTGTACAGAAAACTCATCTCTCTCTCTCTCATTCTCTCTCTGTGTGTGTTGTTTAGTGTACAGAAAACCCTTCAGCAAAGAGATCTCATGTTCGTAAGATGCATCTCTAATGACTTCTCAAACAGTTCTGAATTTAGGGGTGCTTTCCATGTTGGTGCTTGCTGTTGTAATCTTTATGGTATCGTCTTTGATATCATATGCCATCTACTGTGTTACCATTTCATATTGCGACGTAATATCTATTAATATGCGGTAATGCAATCATGTGTTTCAGCTTCTTTAACTAACTTTTACCATCCTTTTATAAATGTAATTCTTTAGCTACTGCTTACCTACTTTATGTGACCATAAAGTTCATCAATGAAGAATACTTGAGAATACCAACGACATAGCATTTTTTTCTGAGATTTATCAAGGATTTAGCATAATATCAAAACCCCATTAAAATTAATGGACCTTCATAGGAATCCATTACAATCTACTGCTAATTACCAAATTTTTACACACTGATTCCACACGGATATGGAGTGATTGATGATCACACTGATAAGTAAGCCTGGGCAACATCCCATCGAGCAAATAAATTGAACGAAAAAAGAAAGAAAGAAGGGGGTCGACATTATCTCATCAGACTGGATCCCCCCGCCTGCATCCCCAACATCCACATCTATCATGAAACCAAAGATGATAAGAATAAAAAAAACACATTCAAGAAATTAAGATTAGTGAACTAATTCAGTTCTTCTATCCTCATCCTCACCCATCAATTGCTTTTGAATCGAGTAGTAGAGTAACACAGAAATAATTTAACATTCACATTAGATACTGTTGTTCAGTGTACAGAAAACTCTCTCTCTCTCTCTGTGTGTGTGTGTGTGTGTGTGTGTGTGTGAGCACATGTGAACAGAAAACTCTTCTCTCTCTCTTTCTGAACTGCGATGTTGAGTAAACAGAGAAGCTTTATTCCCGTCGAGTCTGTGCCTCGAGGAGGAGAAAACTGCAATCTTGTTGAATGTTGGGCTTTGGACAACAGCGGCTCCGCCAGGCAGAGGATAGTAGCCGGCCGATGGATCGCGATCCCGGTGGTCCATGATGGTGCAATGGTTCAAGATCCGTCAGGTGTCTGGTGTCTCAAGGATAACAACTGCAATCATCCGTGATTAATTCCTCATGATTTGTAAATCTCATAAACAAAAAATATTTTCATGATGATTGCCAATCTCATTAGCACAAAACAAAATTTTAAGATTGAGCTTACATCATTAATTATGCGGAGGTATGAGAGGAGCATACATAGGGGAACCAATCACATATAAATGAATTTCAAATAGTAAATTAAGTAAAATACAACAAAAAAATCTATGAAATAATGTAATAATAGAGTAGCATAAGAAATAAATTCCTTATGTAAAATCTAAACATATCCGAATAAGATGGCATTCTTTGATGGGAGCTAAATTAAGGCATTCCAATTCTCATTTTGTTCCCTACCTGAACTTGAACATAGATATTCTAACTACAATGATCAAACCCCAATAAAGAAAATAACCAATAATTATATGATACAAAGCATGATAGAGAGTGGAGGAAACACTGATGGAACTAACCGAATATGGTGGTGTTGGGAATGGAAGCCATGGTAGGCAAAACAGACACTAAAGGGTCGCATTCGTGCATGCCAGCTTCCGTGAAAGATGCGGTGAACTCAAAAACGATAGGCAGCTAGAACATTGCCAAATAAATTGTATCAGTTTGTTGCTTTACTGGAAAAAAAAAGAATGGTAAGCAGTTCAATAACAGATGAATAAAAAAAGCATATCACTTAAAAAAAAAGGATCAACATAAGCACGGTGGGTAGATCTCAAAAGCATATATAGCAGATCAGACAAATCAGTTTAAAAAAACAGGGAAGATCAACATAAGCACGATGGTCAGATAACAAAGAGGTAGATTAAAAAAAATAAAGAAGATCAACAGAGGGAGGGTTCATGGCAGATCAAAAAACAAAACTAAAAACAAACTAAAAAAAAAAACTACTGTACATCGCTGATAATAAAAAGCAAATTACAATGGGCATGTCTGAAAAATAAAACAGAGAATATCAACCAACATAACCACGATGGGCAGATTAAAAAAAAGGAAAAACAGTTAAGAGAGAAAGGGGGCAGAACAGAAAATGAATTTCCTTTTTACATCAGATTTAAATATTTTTAAATAGTTCACAACCAATCAAATTTTAAAAAAAAGGAAGAAGAGATGATCCTTGAGTATACATGGCTGAAAATAAAAACAAAGAAGATCAACCAACACCTACATCAATTAATTCATTGATTACAACCAATAGAAAATTTTTGTTGGCACAATCAAAAACCAATGAGAGAGAGAGAGAGATGCACCGATCATTGTTGGGGGGAGCATAGGGCGCCGGTGTCATCATCGTTGCAAGGGGGCGGCGTGGTGTGTCGTTGCCGGTGACATCGTCATTGCAGGCAGCGGAAACGGGGGAGGTCGCGGCGGCGCCGCGTAGTCGAGCAACACATGAGATCGGAGAGGGAGAGGAGAGAAGAGGGATCCAGGGGGGTTGCGATCACCATAACAGCCGGGAGAGCAGAGCGAGGGGTTTTCTTCGGGGCAAAATCATGGGTTGGTGGGATCGTAAATTAAGGGGTAACTGAAGATCGGGAGAGATTAAAGAGAGAAGAACGAAGATGACTGAATTTTCAACATCAGAGATCGGGTGAGAGGAGATCAGGCCGATTGTAGTGGAGATAGAGAGAGGGAGGGATCTAGAGATCGGGAGATTAGGATCGTGGCCTGGAGAGAGAGAGAGAGAGAGAGAGAGAGAGAGAGAGAGAGAGAGAGAGAGAGAGAGAGAGCGGTGTGGGTGTGGGTGTGATCGTGGAGATGAGATCGTGGCCAGAGAGAGAGGCGGGGTATTCGGGCGGCGGAGAACTGTTAGCCCGAAATGTTGGTCCCGAATGAACAGTCTGATTGACGTGGTATGATCACAGCATCTCTTTGCCTACCTGATCGGCATAGACGGCTATGATCAGGACGGTTGGTGTCTAACCACTTGATCAGCAATGGACGATGACACACCACCGTATCAGATCGTGCAAAATATAAAATACTACCCAATGCAGAGAGATCTTAGCCATAAAATTCTCTAACCGCCTCTTATGTTTGTATCGAACGGCTCTCTTTATCAATTCCTTGTGAAATATTAGATACTAGTAATGCCCGTGCCTGTCGGCACGCAAAAGATTTCGAAGGCGACAAAAATATTTTGAGGGTGCGATAAAATTTTGAGGGAAGAGACAATATTTTAAGGGTGGCAATAATAATTTAAAAGTGATGATATTTTTGAGAAAGAGAACAATATTTTGAGGGTGATAACAATATTTCTTGAGTGAAAATAACATTAGTAATATTTGATTAGTCTATATATTTTGAGGAAGTGACAATATTTCAAAGGTGACAATAAAATACTTTGTTCATCTTCTTAATCCCTTCATCTTCTTCTCATTTATCTTCTCTGCATGTTGACAGATCAGCATCATTGAGATATGCTAGCATTGGTTTTTTTCTCGTGCTCGATCCATCGATTATTATTTTTTTCATAGTGATTATCAATAGGCTTATTAGTTATAGTCATTTATTGCTTATTAAGGTATCATGTTTTGGTATGCTTGATAATCAATATGCTTTAAACATGCTAGCAGATTGGTTGCATATGCATTTTACATATTTATAGATTATAGATGGGTTACATATCCATATGCATTTTGACATTGGTTGCATAGTCTTCATGCTAATTATTATAATTACTCTATTTACATTGGTTGCATATGTTTATTTAGTTTTGTTTAGTTTACACATAATGACCATTTTTGAACAAATGGGCCCCACCGCCAAATGTGGCCTCCCCCCACCGAAAAAGAGAGAGGGCGGGGCTTAGGTCTAGGTTTCATGCTGGGTCGTTACAAAATGGGGTTTTGGTTTTTACATTGCAATATTGTGCTTTATATTAAATTGTTATGTGATAGTGATGTTTAGAGTGGTTTAATAGGTGGTATGTGAGAGTTGTGTTTTGGGGCAACCCCTTCAATGTCCGGAGATGGGGGCAATCGCGAGTAAGCATAGCAAGGGGTGGCCAGAGGCGGTGGGGGAGTGCTGATAGGCACGACCATTAATAGCATATATATATATATATATATATATATATATATATATATATATATATATATATGATCACAATTTACTTTTTCACTTGCCCTTTCGTTTGCTTTCCTCTAATTCCTATATAGACACCCTCTGAAAGCCCTTATACTCTGCCACCTCAAAAGCCATTTCAAGCACTAATGGCCCTCTAGCTGACACACTAATTTTGACTTGCACTCGTTTCAACATCTAAATAGAAGGTATTCACCGTATTCTTGCTCAAAGACCTCCCCAATTTAAATCTCTCTAGTTCATTTCCAATCTTGTCACATATTGTATTGGGAAGCTTGTAAGTAAATATAGAAATGTTGAAATGAAATCTCTCTAGATCATTTCTAATCTTGTCACAGAAAGGTTGAAAAGAGATCATATAATCAAGCTTCCTCTAAAGTAAATATATCTCCTCTTCCATGACTTCTTTAAGGCCCAAACACTCTGAAGCATAAAGCATTCATTGCTTCTTTTAACATAAACTAACTATTGAATGCCAAATAAATTAGAATAAAATGACGTAAACTATGATGTAAACAGTATTGTGTTTTTCAACATGATCTGAGTTTATGATAGCATCCAAACTGAAATAAATACTCAACAGAAATAAAAAAAAGTTCACAAATATACATGAATTCATGGAGGCCCTCAGCAGTGCTAAAGCCTGCACAACTGTGATTTGTATCAAATCCATTTCCAGAATACAACGAAGCTTTTTACGAAGTATGAGTTCAAGACCTTCAGAGAACTCTTGTAGACACTGAATGTCAAAAAATTTAAGAGAGATAAAATGGGAAAAATTGAGGTATTTGTCCAGAATTACGAAATGTCTCCGTATAAAAACTTCAAATTGACTTAAACTAAAGGTGCATCCCTTGGATCAGTACTCTATTAAACTAAATTTGATAAACACCCAAGTTGAGATTTTCCGAGACCTCTCAAGGCCTTCCAGCTATGATTTACGCCACAGAGACAAATGCAATTCCGCATATCAAATTTTGTTTTTTACCTTGCTAAAGAAGAAAGCCATCAACCGTCATTAGATTGCTACAAAACAATGAAGAGAAGCTTATAAAAGCAAATGTGAAGGATTAAAATAGTCAAGATCTATGATATTGCCTACCATGTAATCTTATTGAGAAAAAACCAAGTAAGCTTAGTTTTAGAACCAAGAAGAAATCCCTCCAGAAGCTCTTGATCAGCTATTCTGTATCTCAGACCTCAGTTTCATGGTGGCTTAAGCAGTAGGATGTGTGCTCTCCCAAGCAAACCTTTCAGAACCCGCACGAACATGCCAAGATATCTACCTCTTCTAAAAATTACATGCAGATAGACAGAGGCTCAAAACTGACTAATTTGATTAAGAAAAATACTCTCACATTTATTAAAAATTATAACAAAGCACAACATATAGGCAACTTATCACAAATGTCGAAGGAAAGGTACAACTAAAAACTCATGGTGAAGACGACATTATGGCATCAGACAATAAGCGGAGTAGAATCCACATAAAAGGTTCAGAGTATAGGATAAAATATTATCATCATTTGCCATCCACATAGATATATTGAAAAATTTATGAAGGCAAAAATAAACTCAGCATGTAAGCATATCACAAATGTCAAATGATATAAAGGGGAATAACTAAAAACTCTCTAGGAGAAGATGGCATCAGGCAATAAGCGGAGTAGGATCCACATCGAATGTTCACAGCAACGGCATAGGCAAAGATGAACATGCTTCTTACGAATAAGCAAATTAAATTAACAGCTCTCTCTCTCTCTCTCTCAAAAGTGTCAAACGTGCCTCTGTGCAACATGGGCAATCTGACGGTGGCGGCGGCTTTCCTCAGCTTGCAGTCGTGTTACCTCTGCAAACAATAATCTACCAACCTTTGAAGCCTCTCGTTGTCGCCACCTCGCTGCAGCCTGCAATCGTACTCCCTCTAGATACTGTCGTCGGGCTATCACGATCCTCTTTCCTGTAAAAACTACTATAAGTACACGATATTTATACTTATAAATATCTTTTTAAAAAACTGTTTAAATTTATACATACGCTCGGTTTCAATGTGATTCAACGTTCTTTGTATGTATCGAAATATTCGAAATGTGTCCATTCGTATACTCCAAAAAATACCATTGGTATCGCCGCTGAGCCGCAATATTCTTCCGGAGACATAGCGTGGGCATGAAATGATGGGCCATTGTATCCACGCGCCAGTCTCTACCTCAGGAATATATTGTACATACTTATCCCAAGACTGAAAATTGAATGATTTATGTTATAAGTCGAATTAGTCACAAAATGAAATACCAAATCTATAATAATAACGTATGAATGGCAAGTATGCACAATACGTATCATACTGATGTCAAACAATTTTCCATAACAAAAACATGCAACATTTGAGGCAGTGCTTTCATCTTAACATAAAGTTGAAAATATTCCATAACAAATTTTTTTTTGATAGCATAATAATGCCAAAATGGCTACAAAGGTGATCAATAGTGATCATGCAACTGCTGCGGTGATGCATTCGTCGCAAAGTGTCACATCTCTTTCACTCGTCTCAGACTTGTAATAGCTGATAAACAGAAAGAAATACCAATATATCAGTATCGACAATGACATAAGTATACGATAAACTAATTGTTTTATGTGAAAGATGGCTTACACATGTGTCACGCATCCACAGCAACAACAAATTATCATCACATTATGCCAACTGGCACTACCACAGACCTGACAAACTCAATAGCATAGTGTCAATGTATATGAATTGCATATGATTAATTACTTAAATTTTAATAGTAAAAAGGGTTACCTATATTAGTTTTTGAGTCGTATATGATCAGGTCAATAGGACTTCAGGGTAAACAATATTTGTTGTCGAGTTATCTTCATTCGGTGGAAGAAGAATACTGATTCTATTTGACGAAGTACATCTGGAGAGTACTACATATAATTGCCCATGACTGAAGACCGGTGTCCTCAAGTCTATACCCACATACTTGACCGATTGGCCTTGGGACTTATTGATTGTCATAGCATATGATAGTCGTAAGGGAAACTGGCGGCGTGACATTTGAAATGGTAATTCGGCAACTGATGGTATTAAAGATATCCTTGGAATGAATACCAAATTACCTGATTTATCCCCAGTTAAAATTTTGGCTTCAATTATCCGTATTCCACAACGGACAACCATTAATCGTGTCCCATTACAAAGTCCGTCTTTTGGTGCAAGATTCCTAAGCAACACTATTGGAGATCCCATTTTTAGTGTAAGCTTGAAAGGTGGCAATCCTGATGGATCAAGTGAGTTAATAAACTCATTTGGATAAGCATTCGTCGAAGAAGCATCACTATCTTCGATAACTTTATCTGCAGCATAATATACAATAGGTTCCCTAGGATATAGATCTAATGATGCAACATTGATTGCGGTCACATCATCATTACGCGCAGCAAGAATGGTACGCTCAGTTAAAAAAGATGCAGAGACTGTACCCTCCATATTTAATTGTGGATATACAGAAAGAATAAGCTCTTGAAGGTTCCTACAACGGTGTATTTCTGATGGTAACTGTACAGTTTCTGTTGGATTTGTTCCGATCTATAATAAATAGAAATTGAATTAGTTAATACACTATTGAGTACCAAAAAACGGCTCAAAATTAAAAATTAAATAAAAGTATTTACCTTCGTCAAAAAGTTTGCAAAATTTATATTTTCCAGCTCAGTCATATCCAGACGCATGTTTTGTACCAGATTTAATACTTGAACATAATTCCAGATTAAAGACCGTCGTACTGATGCACCAACAATTTGCTCACGGACACCTTTTGCTATAACAGGTAGGATCTGTCGAAAATCTCCCCCAAGAACCACAGTAATTCCACCAAATGGTTTTTTATTACCGTTAATATCTTGGAGTGTCCGATCAACAGCTTCAATACAATATCTATGTTGCATTGTAATTTCATCCCACACAATAAACTTTGTTTCTTTAAAAAGTCCAGCATGCAATGATTGTTTCGTAAATCCACATACTGAGTTTTCCAACACATCTAGTGGTATACGAAATGCTGAATGAGCGGTTCGGCCTCCAGATAATAATAAGGATGCAATACCGGATGAAGCCACCATGATTACAATATAACCGAGCATACGGCAATTTCCTGCAATTGTGTTGTATACAAATATCTTGCCTGTTCCAGCTGCTCCATTTAGGAAAAAAACTTTTCCTCTGTTATTGATTACTGAATCAGTCACTGTAGTGTAAGCATGGCGTTGTTCATTATTAAGACGGTTGATATTAGTATTAATTTCTTCTTGTAGTCCCTCGTATTGAAGTTGTTGTTGCTCCCAAATAAATCTGTTACCAACCACCTGATTCCAATTTTCGCTTGACATAGGCATGGGTGGAAAATCCGATAAGCTCTTACCTGATTCTAGAAGTAATTGATCCAATAAATACAAACCATAATTTATTACTTGCTCATCAGTTGGATTTGTTATATGAAATATTGTACGAAGCTTATGTGCCAGATCATTACATATATTTGGCGCGAACTTATTCCATAACAAATCTGGTTGCAGTGGAGAGCATTCTAAGAGAATAATACTGAATAATCTCCGCAATTGGCATCCAGTATTCATTATAGCCGCCTCCTCTAGACATTGTATCCACTCGGTATCATCTTCTAGTAATCCAAGTGCAACACATGCTGCTTTGAATGTAGAATACACAATACCATCCACTGTGCGCAAACATTGAAATGATTGTGGCCCTTTCACAACAGTTAACAGCAATCGAAGATAGAACCTTTCGCCGGAATTGGGACTTGCAAAATACATTCGACCAATCGCAAAACCTTGTTTCCTTGGTGTCCATTTTTTTTGTGTTTTATTCCAAACAAAATGTTAGGGAAAATCCTGATAAGTGTACGCCCTCGCATTTTGATTTTCAAGACAATATTTGAAGAACGCCGTCAAAGTAGATTGTTATTGTTCAGCTCTCGAAAGAATAGCTTCCATCGATTCAGTTGTATTAAAAACAACACGATGCATTCCAGGTAAATGAAGTGCCAACCGTACAACACTTGGTATTTCCTCATGTAATAGATTCTCTAATAATCGCCATGCAGCTTCTGGTGGTCCAATATATCTTGCATCGATGTATTGTTGAATCTCATCCTGTACTCCAGCCAATACCATAGTTGTCCTGTCATGACCTTTATAAATGTATTTATGAATATATTTAACTACGCGACACGATGCACATACTTCAACATTAATGTGACAGTCGAACATAGCAGATAAATATGGATTATATGGAACCACGTCCCTATTATCAACTTCTTGCCGTCGGACAATGTAAACTCGGTTGGTGTTACGACGTCGATAAATAGGATAACCATCTTGATCCATAGATGTTTCCTCTATAAATATTCGAGGGTAATGCTTAGTGCATCTACCATTTTCCATACATGGTGCATGAGGGTTTCGAGCACCCACGGGCCATGAACCATGCATTTTTTTACGGTTTCAAAAAGTGCAGGATGTGTATTAGGGTCTGGAAACTCAGCACATACTTTTTCATCGACTTGAAGACTGGTACGAATCTTATCTTCATGTTGGAGAAAAATAAGTGCATGCATGTGTGGAAGACCACGCTTTTGAAATTCAATGGTAAAAACATATGCAACTGATCGACCAAATATACCATTCGTCTTTATTTCTTTCATTAGTGCTCTTCGTTTCAACTCAAACACACGAGCTACTAAATCAGGCCGAATAGTAGCATTTTGATACTGCATAAGCTTATTTTGAATTTCTGGCCAATTAGGATTTGCGGTTGCAGTAAGAAATATATCTGGATGTTTGTTGTATCGTGTGATCGCCATAGAATCTTGGAATATCTCATACATATACCTTGGACTTCCAAGATGCGTTGAAGGTAGAATAAATCTTTGACCAACTTGATTTAGATCCAATCCTTCTTCTGCAATATCTGTTAGACCCTTATACACATCTGCGCGGATGATGTTTTGATTTAGTCGAACATAACGCAGACGATTTTGTTCATATGCAGCCCATGCATCAACTATGAATTCTTGAAATAATTTTCCTCCTCGTAAGATTGTTGAATATTATGTAGGGCGTTCGAATAAACGATATGCAAAATATTGTAATTGAGTCAATCGACTATTGGTTAGAACATTATTTGTGGCGTCCATCTGCCGTAGATCTGGTGACCAACCAAGTTCTCCATAAGGAAACATAAGAACATAATGTAAAGGTAAATATGCAGGGTGACATTCACTTATTCGCATCAATTCTTGGCCTCCTCTCAAATGTAGAATGATATCTCGTGTACTATCAAACCTATTCTCATCACCTGGTAGTATAATTGTAATTTCCTCTGTTGATGGAAGATTATAACGTCGTCGATCGGTACCCGCTCTATAGTGTAGATATACAGGAACATTATTGTTCATAAGAGCATTTGCATTTAAAATCTCATATGCATGCTGATATAGTTTACAAAATTCATTGGTCTGCAAAAGAGTTTCCTGTATAACACTTAATACATCCCTCGATAAATGTGGGTTACGGTGATGTCGATGATTTAATGCAGCACTTGGATTATAGATGTAAAGTTGCGAATAAACAGGATCCTTTCCTATATCTGATAGCATAGCTCCGGTTTGGTGGCGTAATTCCCCATGGATAGTAAATGATGTTGGTCCACGTCCATTTAGTACACGATCATCCATTTTGGCACCAAGACTTGTAAATGCATTAGATGCATTGTATTCTTGAATGTACTTTCGAAATGACCTTGCATGCGGATCAGATCCTTCGTACAATGATTGAAGAGCAGGGGGTAATGATGAAAGCAGAGGTAACCTAATTTTTCCTTGTAAACAACACATCCCAAATAAAGGTTGTGTGATGGATGATTTTGATAATTTTTTATCACTCCAATGAAGTGCTGAACAAAATATGCAGCTTACATCCATTCGTCCAAGATAATGACGACCCTCTAGAACGTTTGGAGCATGGCCTCCTTGAAGCCTCGCATTTGGAACTTCCAATTCTTCTTCAAATTCATCTTCAACGAATATAGGACTTGCAGTGATCGTGTGAATCTGATCAGTAGCCAATTGATTCAGATATTCACTGCAAATAACATAAAAAATACATTAATTTTTTTTATTTTTTATTAAAACATTAATATAAATCTTACTTGTTATTTAGTCTAGATGAAGATATCTCTGCAACTGCAACAAACTCCGCTTCAAGGTTTCGAACATTGAGATTAGTTCGAGTCTCGGAGATTGCCATGTTTGTGTACGATGATTGTGCTTCTTTTTCTCTAACTCTTCGTGCACGTTGTGCTAATGAACGGAGCGATGGGGCAGTTTGTTGATTCATTTCCTTTGCTTCTCTTTCTTTCTCTCTCCGTGCACGTTGTGCAACTGAACGGCGAGATGGTGAGCGGATGCTCAAGCTCTCATGGATGGATTCATTTCTGGAACGCTTTCCAGACTCCCTGTCATAATAACTGCTTGCGTGTGAAAACAGTTTCACACTCCTACGAATATTTAAAATCTCGTAAATAACTTACATGCTATTTAGTCTTTCTGAAGATGTGATTAAACCCGCATTGACGTTGGCACATATGCGTGGTGATCGCCTTACCGAGTTCTGATGGACGAATTGAGTTCTGGAATGCTCAGGAGTGGACCCATCTCCCTACTCCGATGAACATAGGGTTTAAAACATGCAAAATATCCTTAAAACCCAAATCATACTGATTTCAAAAACTCTATGAGAATCATTTTTTGTTTATATATCTTTCTATCTGTTCTTATTATTTTCCTGATGTTTTAGAAGGGGTAAGAGGACCCTTCCCTGTTTCTATTCCTATTTAATTTCTCTTTATTGTTAATGAATTCCTATTTAATTTCTCTTTATTATTAATGAATGTATATGTAAAGTATGATTAGAGATAAGTAATGAAAGAGTAGGTAGACCCTATCATGCAACAGATTCTAAAAGGAAACACAACAGGTTTTAAACATTAAGTACATAACAATAAAATTGATATTAGGTATAATACGAATGAAACACAACAAATACAATATTAAGTAAGGTTTTGAAAATGCATCAGTTTTGAACATTAAGTAAGGTATTGATATCAGAGAAATCATGCAACTGATCAATAGTAATCATGCAACTGATCAATTGTGCTTTTTTTTTTTCTTTGTATTTCTAAATCAGAATTCAAATCCGCACCTGATTGGAAGTGTGTTGCTGCGGCTCTAAAACCTCGATGGTTATGACATCCTCCTCCTCCATATTGATGTCACTCACAATCTGCTAAAACGTGGAGCAAGGAAAGTCAATGTCATTGAATAGTTAGAAGTTCTACTTTCTTCTAATAAGATTTTGAAATTTCAGTTGATCAGATTTTGAAATATAAGCATATCGGTCGTAAATCAGATTTGTCTTTAAAATTTTACTTATTTGAAAATCTGATAAGCCTATATGTCAAAATCCGATTTCAAATTCCGATAAATTTTGTATAGATTCAAAATATTTTTCCGGTCTTTGGGTTTTTAAGTTGATCTTACACTTTCAATTTTCTGATTCCGGTGTAAATTATATTGAGGTTTTTGTTCCACTGAACTTTTTTTTTTAGCAAAAATTATCAAGTCTGATTTTGTATTGGAAAAGAAAAATTACATTTTGATTAATTTGGTTTTTTATTAGGAGAACAGATTTCAATTCTTATGCTTGGTCCTCACTGATAGCATTATTATGAGATCACCCACTCTCCTATAGGCAACAGATTTCAATTACCCATTTCTGTGTGTGTGTCTCTCTCACAGTTGAATTTGGTCTGTAGCTTTCAAATAGGAGAAGACTGGGGCCGGGGGGTTGATCTGTTGCTTCAGAACTATGAAATGGAGTTCTCACTTCCTTCAAACAGAACTGATAGCATTATTATGAGATCACCCACTCTCCTATAGGCAACAGATTTCAATTCCCCATTTCTGTGTGTGTGTGTGTCTCTCTCACAGTTGAATTTGGTCTGTAGCTTTCAAATAGGAGAAAACTGGGGCCGGGGGGATGAGATCTGTTGCTTCAGAACTATGAAATGGAGTTCTCACTTCCTTCAAACAGAAAAGCCGGCGGAGCTGCCAGCCAACGTGGTTTTAGTGCTGTTCTCTCATTGATGGAACACCCTGTCTGAAATCTTAATGATTGCTAATCTTTGTTGATTGCGAAATCTGCGTATCTCTCTAATCTTTGTTTATTAAAGATCCACAAAATTTGCATATGTTGATTTTGTTTAGCTAAACCATATAACTGATTTTGTAGCGGGGTGCAATTTTTTATTGCTTTGGAGAATGTTTACGTAGTTTGCAGAGGCCTTCTCCCTTTACTACATATTTGTTGATTCTATTGGGTGTGTTTTTTGGCAGGAGAAATGGTAGCATGCTCGGCCGGTGCAAATTTCACGCCTCATGTCATCACTGTTGCAG
Source organism: Chamaelirium japonicum (assembly GCA_947650365.1). NCBI lineage: Eukaryota > Viridiplantae > Streptophyta > Magnoliopsida > Liliales > Melanthiaceae > Chamaelirium > Chamaelirium japonicum. The sequence continues at coordinate 90,567,065 of OX393550.1, forward strand.
CTGGCGAGGTAAAGCTTGCTCAAACATAGTCTTCTATCTTTTGGTCCATAATTTTTTAATGGCATCTTCGATGTCACTCTTTACATTATATTGTTTTGTCACTTTTGTATGCCCTTCTCTTTTCCTCCTTCGTTACATGGAGCGCCTTTCTCTCCTTATTTTGGGATATATATAAAGGGCATCCAAGGAGACCAAATAAATAGTCTAAATCAAAATGTAATTCTACTTATTATATTGTTTTGTCACTTTCATAATTCTGTCCTCGAAATCTTTTGCGTACCGACATAATTTCACCTTTATAAATGTATTCTATTTCAACATAAAATAGGACATACATGCGGACATAATGCCGACGTGGGTGGCATTGGTCAACTCTCGGTTAGGGCTGCAAGACAGTAACTCAAGCCATAGAAAATCTGGTTTTTTTAAGATAAGAGACCCCCTTAAAAATCTGATTTTTTTAAGATAAGAGAAAAAAAAAATCTAATTATATATGCATCGTTTGCATTTAAAAATCTGATTATATATGCTTCGTTTGTAAACAAAAAGAAGCAAAAGAGTAGAAAGAAAAAACTGATTTAAAAAATCTGATCTTAAAAATCTCCAAAAAAATCTGGTTATAATTGCTCTAACACTTTTAGAGGGTCAGCCTTCAAGAGTAGTGATACATTGCAAGAAAATCTGATATCTAATCACTGATCTTTGATCACATAAAAATCATGAATAGGAATATTTGAGAAAGAAACAGGTAAAAAGAAGTTTGAGAGAAGAAGAACCTGTTGAGAGTTGAGCAATTCCTCATTGAAGTTGATGGACGCCTCGTCGGTTATGACATCCTCCATCACAACCTGCAGAAAATACATAACATGGGCAGTGATTTTACAAATCAGATTTCAAGATATAAAGGAAAAACTAAGAAATCACGGGCAATGCATCATTTTAGAATTATGATTTTGAGAAGCAAAGAAAAAACCAACAAACCCCAGGCATTGATTCACGAATGATTACCTCATCATCCTTATTTTGAAAACCAAACCGGACACCTTTGGTTGAACCGGAACCGGAACCGGAACCGGGAGACAATTTGGTCGGGCGAGACAATTTGGTCGGGCAAGAAATTAATTATAGATCTATCAATGTGTTGGTAAAAATAAAAGTGCATCTTGCTAAATGGTTTGTTTAGGGTTTTGGATGGAAAAATTTGGCGAAAAACTAAGAAATCACGGGCAATGCATCATTTTAGAATTATGATTTTGAGAAGCAAAGAAAAAACCAACAAAACCCGGGCATTGATTCACGAATGATTACCTCATCATCCTTATTTTGAAAACCAAACCGGACACCTTTGGTTGAACCGGAACCGGAACCGGGAGACAATTTGGTCGGGCGAGACAATTTGGTCGGGCAAGAAATTAATTATAGATCTATCAATGTGTTGGTAAAAATAAAAGTGCATCTTGCTAAATGGTTTGTTTAGGGTTTTGGATGGAAAAATTTGGCAATATCAGATCCCACTACACAAATGGAGAATGATATGTGAATCATTGTGCCCCACGGCTAGGCAACTTAACAAAATCTGATTTGTATCAAAGAAACTCATGTGATTGATCAAGGTTCTAGGGTTCGTTAAAATCCGAGTTAGTCCATATTTTGCCTAGGTGAGAATTACCTGATCGGTGGAGCGGTGACTAGGTGAGACCGCAGAGGGCTGGTCGATGATGGTCTCCTCTTTCTCCATGTCGATATCCATCGCTTCATGCTAAACAAAGAGATAGAGAGATCAGAAAAATCCTAAAAAAAACGATATTATAAATCAGATTTTTAAAAGAAATTCCATCAACAGCGCACACCTCGGTGGTGTCGGCGACGGGCGAGGGGGATGAAGAGGCATTCGGCAGCGACGATGGCGACATCTGCATCAGCAGAGGATATGATAAAGAGAGAGAGAGAGGGGGGGGAAGGGATAACCTCAGCGACAGAAGGGACAAACCTTGACGGCGTGCAATCGGCGACGGGCTATAGAGAGAGAGAGAGAGAGGAAGAGAGAGGAGGGCGCTGGGTTCAAATCGGGGAGGAGGGGAGCGGGAGGCAGGTGATTAAATGGGGACGAAATCATCGTGATTTTGGGGACGAATTCGGGGCGAAATCGAGGGAGATCTAGGGCTGGGTGAGGGAGAGACGATCTCTTTTGGCCGATCTCTTTCCGAATTGGGCAAGCTTCATCGAGAGAGAGAGAGAGAAAGACGATCGCGCTCGAGAGAGGGAAGGATCGGCAGGCGTTGAAGGCGGCATGCGTTGATCGCGGGGGTTCGAGAGAGAGGGAGATCGAGAGAGAGAGAGAGAGAGAGAGAGAGAGAGAAAGAGAGAGAGAGAGAGAGAGAGAGAGAGAGAGAGAGAACACCCAATCGCAGAAGATTGCAGAACCTGATCGCCGGACCTGATGGCTGCGAACGAATGCCTGTGAACGGATGGCTGATGGCTGCGAACGAATGGCTGTGAACGGATGGCTGATGGCTGCGAACGTGGTTGATGGCTGCGAACGAATGGCTGTCCGGATGGCCGATGGCTGTGAACGAATCGCAGAACCCAATCGCAGAACGACCTGATGGCTGCGAACGAATGGCTCGAACGGATGGCTGCGAACGGACGGATGGCTGTAAGAACGGATGCCTGTAAGAACGGATGGTTGTAAGTGTAACCGAACGGACGGCTGAAAGAACTGCTGGGGTGATAGTTGGACCGAAAAGGAAAATTAGGTCTCATTTATGGGGGAGGGGGGACCATCGTGTGAATATATAATCAGATTAATACCCAACATGTCCCTAACTTTTTTACACGAAAACCCTTCAAACGACTGTTAAATGTTTTGTTTTACAATCAGGTCCTTCACTAATTTATTACTTTCTCCAGGTAATTCCATCCCCACATTTAAACTCGATTCAATCTTAGCCGTTCCCCTCTTTCTAGATGAATCGCTCTCACCGTTATATCAGCTTATGTTGCCCCTTCATTCTAGCCCCCTCTCAAAAACAGATCGTGACCGTTCTTTGTACCCCCCACAAAACTGTAGCTTATTATATATATATATATATATATATATATATATATATATATATATATATATATATATATATATATATATATATATATATATATATATATATATATATATATATATATATATATATATATAGAGAGAGAGAGAGAGAGAGAGAGAGAGAGAGAGGATACGGGTTATAGGCTGGCGGCCTATTTCGACAAAATGGGCAGCCGCCCATTTGACACCCGTAGGAGTCTTAGAATGTGCTGATTTTTTGTGAGCATATACACCTTACCTTAGATAACACACCCACAAAAAATCAGCACATTCTAAAACTTTTAGGGGCATCAAATGTTACATTTCAGATTAACGGTTACAACGGACGTTCGATAAAACTTTTAACATTTGAAGCCCCTAGGAGTCTTAGAATGTGCTGATTTTTTGTGGGTGTTCTATCTACGATAAGGTTCTTATGCTCACAAAAAATCAGCACATTCTAAAACTCCTAAGGGCTTCAAATAGGTGGCTGCCCATTTCGTCAAAATGGGCTGGCAGCTCATTTCCCGTTTCCTCTATATATATATATATGGACGTCTTTTAAAGAGCTAAAATTCTTCTTCCGTGTGTGAACATGGCTATCTTTTAAATCCATTTAAAAACCAACCATAAAGATGATAAATTTTCATTCAATGGCATTTGATGATCATTTGATGTTAATCTCTCTCTCTGTGTCTCTCTCTCTCTCTTACTAACAAGTGAATCACTCACTTCAGATTTCACACTTCTTCGAACAGTTACGATATTATTTTTGCTAAATGGCGTGCATCAAGCACTTTCGGGCATTGCCCGGGTTTCCTACTAGTATATATATATATATATATATATATATATATATATATATATATATATATATATATATATATATATATATATATAGGGAAATGCTTACGTGTGGTCTACAGTCCGTGCGGTCCGCAGCCATCCAATACACCACTCCGTGCATCGGATGCACACGGCCGGTGCATCGGACGGCTACGGATCGCACCTAAGCATTGCCCTATATATATATATATATATATATATATATATATATATATATATATATATATATATATAGAGAGAGAGAGAGAGAGAGAGAGAGGCGTGCTAGGGTGCGGCGTGCGGTGCGTGCGGCGCTGCACCGCAGTCGTCTGATGCACCGCTGCGGTGCGTGCGATGCACGCAGCGGTGCATCAGACTGCTGCGGTGCGACGCCGCACGCACCGCATGCCGCATTTTAGCATTTCTCTCTCTCTCTCTCTCTCTCTATATATATATATATATATATATATATATATATATATATATAGGAAAATGAGTTCCTATGACATGTTATAGGGAGTACCCTATGACATATGGTGAGTTAGCAACCCTAGAATATTTAGAATGTTCTAAAATTT
>OX393550.1:90574043-90846525 GCA_947650365.1 Chamaelirium japonicum
GGGGTTGGGTGGCGGTGTGCCCGTCTTCTTCGCCGGAGTGGCAATGGTTTGTCGTTCCTCTGCTTGCGCCGGCATATGGTGCCTCCCGGGGGTCCGATTGTGATCTCCCCCTATAGGAACCAAGCAAAGATACAGTAAGCCTGCATCAACCTCATCCAGATTCGTGCAACTGATCGATGCGATGCGATGCTCGTGGGCAGATTTATCCTTCCTCACACGGCTTCTGGGCATAACACTTGGGCGCGATTAGAAAGATGACGTCATCCCACACAACATGTCAGAATAGCTAGCTAGCATTCCCCTTCCCGCTAAACCACAGTATGAACTGTCGAAAATTCCGGCCAAAGTAGAAAGATCAGCTCGATCGCCGCCGCGTCAACGGAGACAATGTCGGAGGTCCGAATTGTGAAAGGCATATCTCCATGCCACGAGACGCACCGTTGGATTGTGTTATAATATATCCAACCGACCGAATGTACGATGTCAGCAAGGAGCAACTAACCCCATCGTATCCCAGCCAGGTTGGGCCTCGTGTAGTGGCCATTTGGTGATGCATAATCACCCTCTTAGTCATAGGCTGCCTCTTGCCTTGACCTAAGGTATCACCCTAATAATTCAGCCAATAATGAGGACCATAGACCTTAATTTTTGCGTGTTTGGTTGACCTTAATGTCTTCTTTATCCATCCATGTGTGCAGTGCTTGCCAAAAATGGCGAGCCCATTAGTAGGATCCTACCACCTTCAACATCCAGATGGGCTAGAGCATCACAGTGTGGATACGTAAATTAATCTGCACCTATCCAAGGCGGACATGAGGATGGACGATAGACCGACACATGGCAGATATTTACAGATAGCTGAAGCAGAGCACTCGGGAGATTTTTGCTCGAGCGAGAGGGGATGCTCAGTGATGCATCTTGGACTGTTCCCTAATGTGCAAGAAAAATGGGAGCAGTCTAATGGCGTAAGTAGAAAGGGTATGGGTGGCATGCACAGGTCATGGGCATGTGTACGTGGGTGTAAAGTTTAGATTGGACATTCGGACGGCTCCCTACCCTTTAGTTAACAGGCTAGATTCATGTGTCACTGAGCATCTGGAGCAACAGTCTGCTAGCATGGGCGTTAAATTTTTATTTTTATCATAATTTATTTAGTTTTGACTGTTTGGTTTGATCCCACTCCACTAATTCACCGAAACATACTTTACGGCGTCCTGTGAAAATTATTTTGAATATAACTTTTGACTCTACTGATACAAATTCCTGTAGCAGCCCCTGTCCGCTAGAGCAAAAGTAATTTTGAGATCAGCGATCGATTGGTCGCATACCGACTATCTTGGTAAATCGAACAGACCCGGCCGTCATTCCATAAGGTTCGACCCCCGAGAAAGAATAAACGTAAAGATGAAGGATATTCAATCCACATGGTCTCGTCATGCATGCACGATTGGTAACGAAAGATATATTGTTTGTGAGAGAAAGGAAGACCCAAGAACGTACTCTTGAGAAAGACAGCGAGTTTGGTAGGATTGCTCTTGGACCGACGAATTTTATATGTAGGAAGAAATGGCATACACGAGGGGATCAGATTAATCATCCACACTAGCTATTTATGTAAAAAAAAATACAGCTGAGGGTGGAAACAAGAGGCTAGGGAGCTCGAGAATTGCCCTAGTTACAGAGATCCTAAAGGAAAACCTTTGGACCTGGCAACATATTACATGTCCATAAATGGATCAGAGATTTAGAATGAGTGATTACAGACTCCGTCGTGCTACTCTTCGTCTTATGAGAGCACTCAAAGAGAGGTGCCTCCACCAAGTGAGGAGCTACCTCTTCCGGCTCTAAATGCAGGAGACTCCTCCCATCTTTCGTCGCCTCTTGCGCCGCTCTTTCGATTGCCATGGTAACCCAACAACAAGCTATTTAGGCCAAGCTAAGGGCTATAGAACAGAAAAATTCAGAATGTAAAGTCATGATCGTCATGACTGGCAAGCCCACGATGCAGTGCAAATAATGTTCATAACCACCTCGATAGATCTCTTTGTTGTGTGGTGGAGACCAAGTTCGTAAAATTAGTGCCCTGGGCAAATTAGTGCCGTCTACCAGCAGAATTAGCGCCCTGGGCAAAAGGCAGAGGGCAGCAATCGTCTACCAGCAGAACTGGTGCCCTAGGCGAAAGACAGGGAGCATCGACTGTCTACAAGTGGTCTGGAGCCTTGGGCGAAATATTGGCGCCCTAGGCGCTTGCACGGCTGGAGGCATGGCTATGGTTAATTTTAAGATTTGTTTTGGGATCCCTATATAATGTTTTTGAGCCGTCTCTTGGTGTAACTTTCTAAAAACTGAGTAAGAAGAATAATTGAGACGCCATTGGAGAGGTTTTCGATCAGCAAGAAGAGGGAGAGAAATGACGATTGACCAAGTAGAAGACGTGGTTGAGTGATTCCCTTATAGATCAAGAAAGAGACTTGTTCATTCCGATCCGTTTCTCCAAGATAGTGAAGCGTCGGATCTCGAGGTAGGACGTAAGCAATATTTACCTAACCTGGATAAATTTGTGCATCCAACTCTCGTCACTTTGCTTGATTCTCTTGTGGAAAGGTTTGTTTCTTGTTTTCCTTTCGACGATTGCTAGAGCCATCGTTGCACAAATCTACACCACCCTTAATGGGCTGATCAACGTCTTGCCTAGACTAGCAGTAAAGCTAGTCTAGGGTAAGGAACTTGTAAGCACTTGATGCCATTTACCTGATTTCCCATTCCTCCAAACAGGAATGGCGAAATCCTCCACCATCTCGCCACCATTTCTCCTCCACCCTTAATGGCGAAATCCTCCACCGTCTCACCACCATTTGCCTAGGCATTTTTGCCCTTAGCCTGCACTGCACAAGTTGAAAACAACTTTCCATGATGTCCAAAGGAGAAAGGCTATCAATATAACTGCTAAAACCATCAACCGTAGCTTTCCTTTCTCCCTTCTTCTCCCTCTTCGCGTTGTCATTTTAGTGTTCTCTTTTTCTTCTTCGGCTAGTTTATATACTACTATGTTGCTACTATATTGTAGCTCCATTTGCCCACTGTGACCATCTGAAAGAATGATGGCAGTGCCTTACTTGGTCTAATGTGAACACCGAAAAGAAGGATGCAAATGACAACAAAGTTGTTAAGCAAAATATAAATAATTTTTTGATAAAATTTTAAGCGTCTCAATCTATGTGCACCTGCTTTCCACCTAGCTTGCCTCCTTGAACCCACACTTGCCCCCCCTAGTTCTCTCTTTAATCTATCTAGAACTTTTTCATAAATTATCGATAGGAACTAGTGTCCCACCAAGAACCCAAACATCCTCTTTTGGCTCTCCATCGGTCCACATAAGACTCTTAGAGACTTTTCCAAGCAATTCATGAGTGAGTTTTTGAATCACAACTATATATATGAGGGATATAAGAAGCCCATCATCCTAGTGTTTCAGTGTGCCCCTGGCCTCAAAAGCCAGACCTACAATTTATGGGTCAAAACGTTACCATATCTATGACAACCAAGATCCAATACCCAATAGCCAATACCCAATAACCAAGACTCCTGAGACTGTGATGCCAATATGAATGAGGTGAGGTGTCCAAGGCCACGAGTTTGCTCCACATCCCCCTAGAGAGAATAAGATCTTGACCTACGTATATAATTTTTCCTCCCAAACATAGAAGACGTATTTTAAAACTGTACACCGCTACGGATCCCATAAAAACTTCGTAGTTAAGCGTGCTCAGGTGAAAGTAGTACTAGGATGGGTGACCTCTTGGGAAGTCTTTATGCGGGCACGGGTAAAGTGGACAATATCTTGTTTGTTTGGGACGAATGTTACAAAATGATATATATCAGAGTCATTTCTCCTCACGATAGAGGTGGTCTAACCCTACTGTGGACGTGTAACTCTTAAAGGGGTTGGATTGTGATGACCAAGATCCATTAGTCAATAACCAAGAAACATGAGGCTGTGATGCCAAGATGGATAAGGTGAGGTGGGGTGTCCAAGGCCACCGAGTTAGTTCCATATCACCTAGAGAGAAGGAGATCATGAGTTATACTTATATAATTTTCCCTCCCAAACATAGAAGAATTGTTTTAAAATCGTGCGCCACTACGGATTTTGTAAGAATTCCGTAATTAAGCGTGCTCGAGCGAGAGTAGTACTAGGATAGGTGACCTTCTAGGATGGTAATGTATATACCGGATCATATTCTATGTATAATCGGATCGGGTTGTGTGTGTATACATGTACTTATATATTGGGTTTCAGTCTCTCAATGAGAAGTATTCTATTCGCTCCAAACCCTAGCCGTCATCTCCTAACATGGTATCAGAGCTGGGTTCACCGTCTTGCTCTTGCTCCCGCTCCCGCTCCGAGTGCTCCCCACCGATCGTGCCTCCTTGCCATGCGTGCTTCGCATGAGGGGGAGTGTTGACGAATAGTCCCACATCGGTGAGGGAGGCACCCATCACCCACTTAATATACCCCCTGTGGACCTCCCCTTACAACCCGGGTTTTAAGGTGTGAGGGTATCTAACATGGTATCAGAGCTAGCCCGTCTCCTGCTCCCGCTCTGAGTACTCCCCACCGATCGTGCCTTGCCATGCGTGCTCCGCATGCGAGGATCCTTGCCATTCGTGCTTTGCATGAGGGGGAGTGTTGATGAATAGTCTCACATCTATGAGGAAGGCACCCATTACCCGCTTAATATACCCCTTGTGGGCCTCCCCTTACAACCCAGATTTTGAGGTGTGAGGGTATCTAACATGGTATCAGAGCTTTAGGGTTTTCTCGCGCGACGATGGCAGCCACCTCCGGTCTCCCCCTCCACCTGGCAGCCCACCTCTGGCCTCCCCCTCCACGCAGCAGACTCCCCAGGCCTCTTTCTCCACCCGTCAGGCCCCCTCTGGCCTCCCCTCCGCCCGATAGCCCCCCCCCACGGCCCCTCTCCTCCGCCCGATAGACCCCCCCTAGCCCCTCCCCTCCGCCCGATAACACCCCCCCCCTCTGCCCCGCCCGACATGCCCCCCTGGCCCCTCTCCTCTGCCCGACAGCCCCCCCCCCCGACCCTTTCCTTCGCTCGATAACCTCCCCTCCGTCTGATAGCCCCCCCCACCCCGACCCCTTTCCTCTGTCCGATAACACACACACCCCCCCTGTAGCCCCTTCCCTCCACCCGCAAGCCCTCTCCCAGCTCCCCTCTCCTTTGTGTTTCCTCCATGGCATCTCCTACTGTGTCGTCTGTCATTGCAATCTCTCCATCGCTGAAGACGGTCACCTTTCAGTTGTCCTCGACCAGCGACTGGTCTGATTGGTCGCTCACAGTCGAGGCCGCGCTCTCCAGTCGTGATCTTTGGGGTCACATCATCGGTGATGATCCTCCTCCAGCTGCCTCCTCTAGCTCCTCCTCTATCACCAGTAGCGCAGCCGATAACGTCGTGTCTTCTGCTGCAATTGCTACCGTCACGACTACTACCACGGCAGCCACGACTGATGCTTTCACGTGGCGTTGCCATGATCAGCCCATCAAGACCTATCTTCTGGATTCTGTTGCTTATCCGCTCTTTGCTCCCATCGATCGCTTTCCTACAGCGCGCGCGATGTGGGAGTATCTCCGAGACCGGTTTCTCCCGCATGGCGGTGCACGCCGGCATCAGCTTATTTATGACTCGCAGTCTGCCCGTTAGGCGGAGCGTACGATTTAGGACTTCTTTAGTCTGATAGGTGCCTACTGGCATGAGCTGGACTCCCTGATCCCGGAGTGGTGTGCTTCCCACGCTATAGGGTTTTCCAGCGCTACCTTGATGAGGGCCACCTGCACCAGTTTCTAGCAGCATATCGGTCGAACTTTGTTCTCATCGCTGCTCAGCTCCTGTACCATGAGCAGCGATGAGGAGATTCGTCTAGAGGATGCCCTGCTCGTCTTGGTCGATTAGGAGACTCATCTTCAGACTCAGGGTACTCGTCCTCCTCCACTTGCTCCTGGTTCAAACAGCGTCCTGGCGGCCGGGTTCTCCGATGAGTCTGTTTTCTGTCACTACTTCAAGGAGCCCAAACACATGAAGCATGAATGTCCCACACGTCCTCCACGCAACCCCCGCTGGCGTTCGGATGAGAGAGCATCACGCTAGGCTTCTGCTTCCTGGGACGATCAACATGGCGGTCGAGGTGGACGGAGTCGTGGACGTGTTTAGTCCTCTTTTCGTCACTTTGATGGCGTTGCTGCTTCTGTAGAGACTCCAACGCCCACTGCTGCTACTACTGCACCGTCTTCACCTGAGCCGGATCATCTCCAGTGACTTGAGGAGCTCCTACTTTGCCACATCACCTCCACAAGCTCTTTGCCCACTACCGGCCTGGCTGCCTCCTCTGTTACTGCTGCAACTTGGATTTTCGATTCGGGTGCTTCCTGTCATCTCACATATGACTCCATCGTGCTCACTGCTTGTACTCCTGCTCCTGCCCACATGGAGGTTCGCACTATGGATGGTACTCTTGTACCTATTCTACAGTATGGATCCATCACTCCTACCTCGAACTACACTGGTCGCTTGACCCTATCCCATGTTTATCATGCTCCTCTTCTTAATATTAATTTGATCTCTATTAGTTCCCTCTGTGATTCTGGACTCACTGTCACCTTTACCTTCTTTGTTAGTGTTGTGCAGGATTCACGAACGAGTCGGAGGATTGGGCTAGGCCATAGGACAGGGGGACTTTACCAGCTGGATCATCTTCATGTTTCTCCTACTTCTGTTAAGTCAGTCATGTCAGTCACCTCTGATGCCGACTTGTGGCATAGAAGGTTAGGTCATTTGTCTAGTGAACGACTCAAAAGTGTTTTCCGTTCGGGTGCTTTAGGTCGTGTGTCCTTCTCTCCCCTCTCTATCTGTACGGACTGCAGATTGGCAAAGCATCTGGCTTTACCATTTTCGGCTAGTGCTTCCAAGTATATTGCTCCTTTTGATTTAGTGCATTTGAACATTTGGGGCCCTACTCCCGTTGCTTCTTTTACTGGTTTTTTATATTATGTCAGTTTCATAGACGATTACTCCCGTTGCAGCTGGGTTTATCCCATACATCGCCGCTCCGAGATTTCTCATATTTACCATACCTTCACTACTATGCTTCACACCCAGTTTAGTCAGCGCATTAAGACGTTTCGGTCTGACTGTGCCCAGAAATATCTCTCCTCCGAGATGCGTAAGATTCTTCAGACTCACAGTTCTTTTCACCAACAGTCGTGCCCACACACCCATGAACAGAACGGAGTCACCGAGCGCAAACATCGCCATGTCCTTGAGATAGCGTGAGCTCTCTATCTGTCTGCTTCTGTTATGCATTCCTACTGGGCCGAGGCTATTCTGACCGTTGTTCACCTCATCAACATCACTCCGTACTCCACCCTTTCTAGCATTACCCCTTACGAGCTGCTTCACTCCACATCTCCTGACTACTCCCTACTTCGCACCTTTGGGTGCACGTGTTTCGCTCTCCTCCCTCCCCATGAGTGTACCAAACTCTTTGCTAGGTCTATTCAGTGTATTCATCTGGGGCTCAGTTGGAAGCACAAAGGCTATCGGTGTTATGATACCATGGCTCGCCGGGTCCGTGTCTCTCGTCACGTTTCTTTTGTCGAAGACGTCCCGTACTTTTCCGTCGAGTCCCGAGATCTTCCCTTATCTCCTACATCACCCTCCACACCTTCACTACCTCTCACCATCCCTATTTTACCTCCGTATCTTGCTCCTACACCATTGGTTGTGTCCTCTCCAGTTGGGTCTCCCCCACCCTCAGTACCTCCATCCTCAGCACCTTCACCTCTACCCTTCCCTCCCACGTCTCTCTCGCCACCTCCACTACCACCTATTACTCGTGTCTATATTCGTCGATCTGCAGCTCCTTCTCTAGAGTCAGTTCATACTGATACTTCCTTGCATGTTGCTGCTGCTCACTCCTTACCGGTCGTGGATCCTGCTTATATTCGGCGCTATCCGGCGCGCAAATATCACCCTCCTGACAAATATAACTATTCTCCAGATAGGTTTGGCTACTCTACCTTTCCCTCTAACTCTCATGACCCCTTTGGCTACTCTGTCATTGCCTCCTATTCTCCATCTTATCAAGCTTTTCTTATTGCACTTCACACCCACTGGGAGCACCAGTCGTACCATGAGGCAGCTTTACACCCAAAGTGGCGGCAGGCCATGTTAGTGGAGCTTGAGGCTTTTCAGCGGATCTATACATGGGATTTGGTGCCTTGTCCCTCAGATGTGGTGCCTGTTAGCAATAAGTGGATATTCAAGGTCAAGACTTGACCTGACGGATCCATTGAGCGGCACAAGACCCGCCTCGTTTCTCGTGGCTTCTTCCAGGAGTATGGGATTAATTACAAGGAGACATTTACTCCAGTTGCTTGGATGACTACTATGTGCACCCTCTTAGCTGTGGCAGCTGCTTGAGGGTAGCCTCTCCATCAGATGGATGTCACTAATGCTTCACGGTGACCTCTCCGAGAAAGTATATATGGCTCCTCCTCCGGTATTTTTGTTCCTCCAGGGTATATTTGTCATTTATGTCGTGCTATCTACAGGCTCAAACAAGTACCTCAGGTATGGTTTGAGCGATTCCGTAGTGCAGTTCTGGCAGCTGGGTTTGTTGAGAGATACTCTGACTATACTCTGTTCACTCGTTCCTCCAGTCAGGGCATTGTTGTGCTACTTTTGTATGTGGATGATATGATTATTACCGGGGATGACAGTGCTACCATAGCTTCCCTTTAGCGTCACCTTCAGAGCTAGTTTGAGATGAAGGATCTAGACCCTCTCCGGTACTTTCTTGGCTTTGAGATTGCCCGGTCAGCTCGAGGATTGTTGATCACCCAGCAGAAGTACATCTCCGATATTTTTACCGATGCTGCTCTTACTTATTCTCATAGTGCTGACACGCCTATGGAGCTCAACTCGAAACTCCTCTCTACAGATGGTGAACCTCTCTAGGATATCTCTCATTATCAGTGGCTGGTTGGGATGCTCGTTTATCTCACCATGACTAAACCTGACATTGCCCATGCCGTTGGTATTGTCAGTCAGTTTGTTTAGTCACCTCGCTCGGTTCATTATGCAGCAGTCCTTTGGATTATTCGGTATCTCTGTGGCACTGTCACTCGATCGCTGTTATTTTTCTCCACATCTCTACTAGTTCTGCATGCTTACTCCGATACAGATTGGGCTGGAGATGTTGCTACTCGCCGATCTACCATCGGCTACATCGTGCTCCTTGGTGATTCTCTCATTTCTTGGCGCAGTAAGAAACAAGAGTCTGTTGCACGCTCCAGCACCGAAGCCGAATACCGAGCTATGGCTTCCACCACTGCAGAGATTGTCTAGCTTCGACGTCTTCTACTCGACTTGGGAGTCAGGATTTCTGGAGCTACACTTCTATTCTGTGACAACCGGAGTGCATGAGTTTCTTGCAAACATCATCTCCTTGCCGTTCATTCCCTTGATGGAGTAGACTACTGATTTTCTCACCAAACCCCTGACGATTGCTATATTTCGTTATTTTATAAGCAAACTCTCGGTACATGATCCACCGTGAGTTTGAGCGGGAGTGCTAATGTATATACCGGGTCGGGTTCTATGTATAGTCGGGTCAATTTGTGTGTGTATACATGTACTTATATATTGGGCTTTAGTCCCTCAATGAGAAATATTCTATTTTCTCCAAACCCTAGCCGTCATCTCCTAACATGGAAAGTCCTCATGCGGGCACGGGCAAAGTAAACAATATCTTTTGTGTTTGGGGCAGATGTTACAAGATCGAGGGATATACTTCAGTTTAGGAGGATGCCAAATCCTGAAAGTAAAAGTCAAGAGAAACCCAATACGTTGATTTCAACTTGATGGAAGAATCAATCCAACATATTAACGGAGAACCTTTCCTCCAATAGTAGAGGAAAGAGGTTCTAAATGCATCTTTTTTTTTGGTACACCAAAGGAGGTCGTTACATCATGACCTAGAGGTCCTCCCGGATGAGGGCATGAAGATACAAAGGGTACTCGGAGGACCAAAACCTTCCAAACCACTAACCCTTGCTTCCCAAGCAAGCCAATGAGCCGCACTATTGCCATTGGCTGTCCTCGGGATCCACTGAACGTACTAGCTAAACGGTGCCACACCAACTCACAATTTGAAATAAGAGAACATACCTTAGTTGGGCAGTCTCTCAACCTCCCGAGTTAGGCCAATTGGGAGGTTTTGATGCTACTAAGTATTTCGAGTTCCACTAAAGTCGCAGACATAACTGTTGGACCTACAAAGCTCCAAGGAACACCATCGAGGCTCTCTTATAGAAGGATGAAGGAGCGGTGACCATTACTTCCTCAGAGGAGATCGACTGTCACCTCCTCTTATGTACCGATCTCTTTCGAGTAGTAGTTGCCTCGCCATCAGCATCGAAGAATTGCATGCATCAAGTTAATTGAAAACGGCTCTCGGGAGATTAGCATGATGTAATTTTTTTTATTGAGATCATGTTCCAAAGCCATGTGCTTGCTTCGAGCCGATACCATTTTACCAAGGACTTGAGGAAATACAACAGTGGCCTAGGGTTTCCTCAAGCCAGCGTTGGCAATGCGGAAGCAAATAGAACACAAACACCAACAGGGGGGTAATTAAATAGGTGGAATATTGCAGGTAGCCTTGATTAATGAAATTCATCTAATTTTCTTTATATTTCAGTGTTGAGTTTGTGTAGTTTTTTTTTTTCTGGATGCTATCCAATATTTTAGTTTACATTGTAATATGCTGTAAGAATGGTACATCCTCAATTACAAATGAGAATCATGTGGATCCTCTTAGTCATAAAACCAATGTGATTCTTGTCGATCAAATACTTCTTGTGTCTTCTATTTGCATGTTGTGTGGAGTTTCATTCAAAGGCTAGATAACCTCAGGGGAGTTTTTTTCAAAATAATATATAAAAAATATTTAATTAAATAATAGTTGTTCATAAATATTTATCAAACTAGCACTCTGACAGTCATGTGGCAGGTTAGAGCAGAAAAGCTCCATACTACGTTGGTGATTCTCTCTTTCTTTTTTTTTTGCATATGCTCAATCAATCCTGCATTCAGAATGTCTAGTTTAAACCCTGCATTCCAGATTTCGGTTTAGTAGAAATTTATTTAATTTAAAGTGAAATTGAGCTCACACTTAGTTTTTATTTTAATTCGGGTTTCTAGTAAGCTCGGCATTGCGGATACTGGGTCTAAACCCAGCATTCCAAATGCCTAGTTTATAGAATATAGAGAAAAAAAAGAGCACAATCAACTTGGCATGTGCTTTTCAGCAACGTTAGGCCACGTGGCTATCTTAGCGCTAGTCTGATAAATCTTTCTTGCCTATTACTATTGAATTAAATATATTTTTAAATTATTATTTTGAAAAAAAATCATAACTTCAATGGGACTGTATGTCAGACTCTTTAGAGAGCAATATTTTCTCTCTTCTTAATCTCTTAGCTTCGCAAAGAACCACCATTACTCCAAGATTTTCTACTGTAAAGACAATGAAACTTACCGCTCGTTTCATATCTCGCTTTCTCATTGCGTTTGCTTTTGCTAACCAACTTTTTTTTTTGCACCAACCAACTTAATTAAATAGTCAAAGACTCCATACCAATGTACTTAAATCATAAGAAATTAAAGGAGGCACCAACCAAATTTTTTTTTCTGCAATTAAAAGACCATCCTATCTACTTCTCTCAGTCACTCGCTATATATCCAGACACTGTGTACCAATCCCAACGGGTTATTCAGATCCGGATAGATAAAAGGGCCAGGAGAGCAACGGATTAGGTGTAATCACTTCTAATTAATAATCCCAACCAACTTAAATAATCCAAGACTCCATATATAAAAACTCTAAGACCATGTATAAAACAACTTTCTCGTATATTAAAATTTAATTAATTTTATTTACATTGATATCTAATTAGAGTTTCGTCTTAGTGGCCTCAACTTGTATCGAGACAGCCCTGGGTCTTAATACATACTTGCTAGAGCCATGCATGATGCATCGTACCGGATGCACGAATCTCAAGAAGAAAGGAACCATATCATTCCTCACTAATAAGAAACTCGATCGAACACTGTTCGGATAAGCTTGATGCACGTCATTTAATTAGCATAGACGACGTCGCAACACGACGTCGTAAGTGTGAAATCTGAAGTGAGTATGATTCACTTGTCAGAGAGAGAGAGAGAGAGAGAGAGAGAGAGAGAGAGAGAGATAAACATCAAATGACCATTAAATATTGAATGAGTATTTATCATTTTTATGGTAGGTTTTTAATAGGATTTAAAAGTAAGCCGCGTCCACACAACGCGGGAGAGAAGCTTCAATTTTAGTATTATATACTAGTACGAAACCCGGGCAATGCCCGGATGAACATGATGCACGTCACTTAGCATAAACGACATCACAGCCTTTCGAAGAAGTGTGCAATATGGAGTTATTGCGATTCACTCAACAGGATGTGACTCAATTGTTAGAGAGCGAAAAAGAGATAATACTAATGAATTTTCTAATTAACATCAAATGACATTTAAATACCATTACATGGTATTTATGATCCATGTGTCACAACACCTTCAGACATAGTAGATCTTTAATGGGATTTATGAGAGAGATCAGCCACGTTCAGACATAGGAAAATGATTTTGGCTCCTAAAAAATGATCCATGTGTTACAATACAGGAAAGAGGACTCCATTTTAGTATTATACTATTAGATACTATTAGATTAGATGCATAGGGTGAGAGGCGTGAGGAAAGAGGCTTAAGTACCAAAAATGATTGGAATCAAATGTTATTGTTAACATATTAATTGCATGGAGAGGGGTTCCACGACAACCAAAAGCGTAGACTTTTTCAACAACCAAATAGACATCAAAGTCCAGGGCCAATGGATTAATATTTCTTAATGGGCCAAACACGTACGTCCTCTAATTTCCAATGTCCATTACCAAGTTAGCCACCCACCCGTCCCATAACCCTAATTTATCTGGCGCCGGACCTACCCGGCCCTAGCTCACAAAATATAAACCCGGCCTAAGGTCCTCCAACTCACCGCCAACCAGACCGGCCACCATGAAGGTTCGAAGGGAGAGCTCGAGAATCGTCAAGCCCACCTACCATGGCGATCATCATCCCCCGACCACCCTCCACATTCCGCTCAGTGCCTTCGATACAGTCACCTACAACACCCACATTGCCGTCGTTTACGCCTTCCGGCCGCCGACCCCGCCGAGCTCCACCGTCGAGTCGGGCCTAGCCAGGGCCCTCTCGGAGTACCGCGAGTGGGCCGGCCGGCTAGGTGATGACTCTAGCGGCAATCCCGTCATTCTACTGAACGACAAGGGCGTGAGGTTCGTCGAGGCCTCGGTCGACTCCACCCTCGACAAGTTCATGCCCTTCAAGCCATCGCCGGCGCTGCTCACCCTGCACCCCAGCCTCCACGGAGTGGAGGAGCTGGTCCAGGTCCAGCTCACCAAGTTCGCGTGCGGGTCCATGGTGATCGGCTTCACCGCACACCACCTCGTCGCCGACGGCCACGCCACCAGCAGCTTCTTGGTCGCATGGGGCCTCGCAGCTCGCGGCCTCGCCATCGACCCGCTCCCGCTGCACGACCGCGTCGCCTTCTTCGCCCCCCGGGACCCACCCCGCATC
This sequence comes from Chamaelirium japonicum, assembly GCA_947650365.1. NCBI lineage: Eukaryota > Viridiplantae > Streptophyta > Magnoliopsida > Liliales > Melanthiaceae > Chamaelirium > Chamaelirium japonicum. The sequence goes on from OX393550.1 coordinate 90,587,808, forward strand.
GAGTTCAACCACCGGGCGGCGGAGTTCATGGCGCCGCCGATGGTCAGCAATGGCAAGGACGACCCGCTGAAGGACGACGTGATCGTCCACAAGGCCCATTTCACGAAGGAATTCCTGGCGAAGCTCAAGGCCAAGGCTTCCGTGGGGGCCGGGCGTCCCCGCAGCACCTTCGAGAGCCTGGTGGCGCACCTGTGGACGGTGGTGACGAAGGCCCGGGGGATCGACGGGCGGGAGACGACGCGGGTGCGGATCTCGGTGAACGGGCGGGCGAGGATGAGGCCGCGGGTGCCGAACGGGTACTTCGGCAACCTCGTGCTGTGGGCGTTCCCTCGCACCACGGCGGAGGAGCTGCTGAGCCGGCCGCTGCAGCACGCGGCGGGGCTGATCAGCGAATCGGTGGCGGGGGTGGACGACGGGTATTTCCGGTCGTTCGTCGACTTTGCGAGCTCGGGGGCGGTGGAGGAGGAGGGGCTTGTGCCGTCGGCGGACATGAGCAAGTCGGTGCTGAGCCCGAACCTGGAGGTGGACAGCTGGCTGAGGTTTCCGTTCTACGATCTGGATTTCGGGGGCGGGAGCCCGTTCGACTTCATGCCGACCTATTTTCCGGTGGAGGGGATGCTGTTCCTCCTGCCTTCGTTCATGGGGGATGGGGGCGTTGACGCTTTTGTGCCCTTGTTCAACCACCACCTTCCCTCCTTCAAACATTTCTGCTACTCCCTCGATTGAGACCGCCATGCATGCATGCATACGTGGACGTAACCTCTCTCTCTCTCTCTCTCTCTCTCTCTCTCTCTCTCTCTCTCTCTCTCTCTCTCTCTCTCTCTCCATGCTTGTACCACGTATACGTTGCTATAGTTTCTTGGAGTGAGTATTAAATTTGTTGTTATTTGAAAGAATAAGTCAAAGGAGGGAATTATAGGAGTGTCGTAATGTTTCGAGGTGAGTAGTCTTTAGTAGAAAAAACTAGTTTTTTTTTAATTACACCCTCACTTTTATGCCTGAATTTGTGTTAAACCCCCAAATCCTTACAATTTGACTTTACGTCCAATAGGTCACTTGATCGGGAAAAAAATTTGTTCCGTGAGGATTTTGCTGGATGCTAATTAAAGCATATGGACTCTTGATGAAAGAATAGAGAGTCACTGATTATACTTTATATATAGCCACGAACCGTGCACCACACTCATACCCTTTTTACATACAATCAGACAGCTCTCTTTTCTCCACGTATTAGGGAACGGTTTGGGTATCATTTTTGAACAATCATCATAGTCATTCGATGGACAGGTTTGGGTATCATTTTTCCCAACCTGAGGAGCCCGAGTAGGTGAGTACAGTGGCATGTTAGTAGGACTATTGTTGTTGATCAATCATCATAGTCATTCGATGGATGTTTTAGAGCTAGAGAGAGAGAGAGAGATCGAGTGGTCATGTTGGTTGATTTTTTTTTTTTTGGTTTAAGTGATCAAGTATTTTTATTTATTGTGATCAAATTAAATCCGTCCAATCCGGCCATTTTTTGGTAAATTCAGCAACCCGACATGGGCAAGCACAGGTTGAGCTTCCACGGGTTTTTCGGGTTCCACAGACAAAACGGGTTGAGATGTGTGTAGGTCAGGTTGGACATAGTCAGACCCTTCAACCCGCCTAACCTGCCCAAGTCCCACCCCTAAGTGAAACCCCCCACACAGCAAAAAAATATTCACTTGATCTTGAGTGACATGTTAAAAGTGGAGGTGTAACTCAAATTTAGACATAGAAGTGGGGGATAAGTAAATGAAAACTCATATAAAAGGTAACTAACGGTCAAGTGATGGAATGGGACAGGGGTAAAGTCAATTTTTTAAGTCAAATTTTTTATAAAGGCGGGCGGGTAAGTCAAATTTCGTCATAAAAGTTGGGGTATAAGTTAAAAAACCCTAGAAAAAACTAGGGTTTGTGGTTTGTCAGCGAATGTTGGACTGAATCTACTTACGTCGTCGATAAAGGTTTAGAAGCCAAGGGCGTTTGAATTAATGGCCGCAATCAATGTTTCTCAACTCAAGCTGTAGGGCTGCAACTTGGGCGGGCCAACCCCCGATCCGAATCTGGGGGACTTAGGTTGGGATTTTACTTTTATAGGTTGGGCTTGGATTGAAAAACCACAACTTGACCTCAATTCGGGTTGGGCTTGGATAGAGGATTCAGGCAACCCGGCTCAACCCAAAATCCAACCATTTATTAAATGATATTTAATATAATATAATATTGAATTGGTCCGATCAAATTTTTTTTTTTAGAAATGATGAAAATCCATATGTTGGATCATCCGTTGAATTCAAGTAGAAATCGCACTGTAGTGGAACTTTGATAGATATTTATTCCGCACCTAATGGTCATTGTTGGATGTGCATTTATCCATCCAACGATGAACCATCACCTATATAAGAATTCAAAAAATTGTTTTATGTATTGTATTATCGCAAAGGAACTGTTTTATGTTGATTATTTCTCCTCTACCATGTTGAAACTGGCCAACCAGTCCACACAACCCGATCAACGACACCAATCCGACGGGTTGGGCTTGGGCTAAGGAAGTTCAACCGGACCTTGGGTTGGGTTGGGCTTGGACAGCGGATTCAGCTTCTTGGGTTGGTCATGGGTTAACCCCTCAACCTGGCCAACCCGCCCGAGTAGCACCCCTATCAAGCTGGAACCAACGGGCTCTTGGCCTGGTGGTACTTCCTCTCTCCCATGTTGGAGAGGTTCCATGTTCCTCAAGGTCGTTGTGCCTTGTTTGTGCTTGCAAATCCAGGTCGTTGATGTCATGCTCATAGGATTATGGATATAATAAATAGCAGCTGTTGACTGTCTCCCCCTGTTTCGATCTCCGGACCTCATTGAGCCATTGCTCTGGCACCTAGTCCTCTGACCACATGGCCAGTCTAGCAAAAAACAAAAAACTCAAGCTGGGTCAAACCCATGACTATTAAATACAGAGTTAAGGAGGCAACAAAGCTTAATTACCAAAATTGCATAGTTGAGGACGACACATTCAATATCATCACGCACAACCGGCCGTCCCACCCACGCGCAGGTGCCTGACCATGTCCGTCGAGGGTATTCAAAAGTTGGGACGCAAGAAATTACTTTCCTTCATTCAGAACTTTCGGGATCGATTATCTACCTTTGACGAGGAGGGGCAGAATCTATCTCTTAACGTACTTGAGGAGAACATCATTCTCAATATTGCTTCCGCTATTGGCGTTTCCTTTAAGGGAAAAGGTTCAGGATCCTTTCGAGCCAAGATCCATGAGTTGGAAAGATTGAGAGCTTCGAAGTCTTGAGACTTGGGGTCCACTGCTTTTCTTGTTTGTTTTTCTTGTTGGTCCTGTGCTATTTGTGTTAGTCCGTGGTGGATGGGGTTCCCCCTTGGGTGTTGATGCCTCTTAGGCATAGTTTGTACACTTCTTTCGTCTTAATAAGCTGGTAGGGGTCAATGCCAAACCCACCTCATTCGCTGAGAGGGATTCTCAAAAAAACAAAAAGTATATCAGGCATCAAACCCTTAGCACCGTGCCCCATCCAAATCCCTCGAGGAGAGTTGCAACCATCATAAATGACATAAGAAAATTTGTTAAGCAAAGGCCTTCGATCAAGATCAGTTTCACTGCCAGATGTGGAAACAAAGTAACGCATTCTCTTAGCTTGCTCGTTTCTCTCTTAATCATTGTAGTTTCAATCAGTGGACAGCTATCACTGTACTAGTTATAGTCAGGGGAGTCCTTTCTTTTGATGCTATTTTTAATGCATAACTGAGGCTCTAGACCTCCTTCAAAAAAAAAAAATCAAAAATTTCAACCCGATTGCCCAACAATTAGGTTTGGTTATGACACTAATGAATCGCGGTGCCCTTTATTCCCATATAGATCATTCTTCATATTTGGACTCGTTTGCACTCTTCACCTCACCGCGGTACGTTTGGGGCTGTATTTACAAAAAATGTTTGATACCTATCGATCATTTTTTTTTTTGCGGAATGCAAATAGTCTTTTTTAAGGAGTTCATTTTAAGATAGGTTCCGACAACCTTTTCCTCTAGGCTCATATCCACATTTCAGTATATTAATTGCAAATGCTTTTTTGGTTAATAAAAGATTAAAATAATCATGATAAGTTGCTGAATTTATCAAATTGTCATTGTCTATATAACTTCATCCGATCCCTATGAAAAGTATAGTTTCGAGACCTAGTGTGGGACCACTATAACTGCTACAGTGATTTCATTTTTACAGCTATAGTGATTCCGTTGTGATTGCTAAAAACACGTTGCTACAGTGAAATCACTGTGGCAATAGTACTTAGTTTTATAGCAATAGCTAGTGCTCACACTATAGCAACTATATTGATTTCACCGTGCACTACAAGAAAGAGGGTCTTTACCGACGGACATTTTTATCACCGTCGGTAATAATACACTTTTTACCGACGGTGACAATAATATCCGTCGGTATTATAACTTCAATTTTTTAAATTTTTTTTGCACATTTATTACCGACGGTCAAATAGTATTCGTCGGTACAATTATTTATACCGACGATACATATATGTACCGTCGGTAATATACTTTATACCGACGGCTACATAAAACCGTCGGTAAAATGTCCCGTCCGTCGGAGATTTTTACCGACGGACTTTATATGTCCGTTGGTATAACTAATTATACCGACGGACCTTTTATTGCCGTCGGTACGATACCGACGGTAATTAAATATCCGTCGGTAAAATTGTCCCGACGAAACTCAGGGTAAAAACCGAGCCTCTGGAAAAAATGGAACCCTGAGTTTCGTCGGCGGTTTGTACCGACGAATGTTTTATTTCCGTCGGTATAAATAATTATACCGACGGAAATTACATGGTCGTCGGTACGATACCGAGTTATTTGTACCGACGGACTTAAATTTTCCGTCGGTAAAAACCCTCCAGTATAAAAATTCAGCGCGATCCCCTTCTCTGTTCTGTTCGATCTTAATCCTGCCCCGCCCCTCTCTCTCGCTCTCTCTCTAAATCCGTCCCCCACCCCGGCCTCCCTCCCCCCCTCCCCGGCCTCCCCCCCTCCCCGGCCTTCCTCCCCCCTTCCCAGGCCTCCCTCGCGTCCCTCCGGCCGGCCACATTTCCCCTCTCTTGCGCGCCGACGAGCTCCTCCTCCTCCTCCTCCTCCTCCTTGTGGACTACGGTGAGCTCCTCCTCCTCCTCATCCTCCCTCTCCCTTGTCGGGTGGGTGGCATCACCCACCTATCAGAAGCCTCTGTTTTTAATTCCTGCTTGTTCAATACTTTTAAGCTTTAATTGGTTGGATCTTCAATTTGGGATCGTAGGGATCCGATGTGATGAGCAATCTGATGGGATTTACACTCTTAGGTAAACGTTTGGTTGAGAAATGAAATCCCACGAGAGGTGAGCTTTCATTTAAGAGGGGACATGCAAACCTATACACCCTGTAGGGTCTAAACATGGGGATTGGCCTGTGTTCAGGGAATACCAATTCCCAGGGGTTGTCACCTTTAGCACGAGCTTCTGCGTGTTCAAGGTAACTCTGGTCCTCGTAGCCGTATCTCTACCCACCTACATTAGTCCCTGTCCTGCCTGTTTGGTCAACTGCTCTATCTCAGCTTGAAGGTTTCGCCAGTTGGTCGGGTGCGCTTAGCGTGTGTCGACACCAATTGATAATGATCGCTGCTCGGGTAACCGATAGCGGATTTACATGTGGGTGTTTCGCACATTAGGTTTGATGTGACCGTAGTACTTCAGCAATGCCCGTCATATGAATTAGCAAAACATTACTAGAACTTAGGCAGGTAAACCGGCCAACTAGGGCTTTGTGCATAAAGAATTTTCTTAAGGAAAAAGGGTTAGAGGAAGCAAGAGTAATATAGAATTAACATACATGAGTAATACATAGCGGATGAGGGCGGTGGTGGCGGTCGATGGTGGAGCGGCGGTGGTTGCGAATTTTGGTTTAGCCAGTCTCTTGAGTTTGCGGTCGATGGGTCGTGGTGTATGTGGCATCGATAGGGACGTCCTCCCCTTTGTTGTGATCTATGTGTCACCGTCTAGTGGTGGTCTTTGTAGGTGTGCCAGTTGTGGCACTTTTATCTGTATCCCGTTGGGTGGCAGTCGTCTTTCTCCACCTACTAGTGGTTTTTTATACAGCGCCGACATATGGCACCTCCTAGAGGTCCGTTTGTGACCTCCCCTTTGATATGTATAAAAAAAATAAAAAAACCATACATGAGTACTCTACCATGAGCAATGCAAATGACACAATATCCCTTGTTATTTTTTTTTTAAGGACACAATATCCCTTGAACTGAATTAAAATACCCCATTGGTGGATGAGGACAAGGGTGGTGGGGGTTGGGGTTAGGGTTGGGGTTGGGGTTAGGGTGAATGGAGACACTTTTTTTTATGCATTAAACTTTACAGAAGCATTGACCTTGGAAAACAACCCTTTTTTACTTTTTTGCCGTCTAACCTCATATGTAAATCTTACTGTTTCATATGTAAATTAAATTGTTTCAGATGGCATCACGGTCATATGTTCGTAGAGGCAGAGGCAGGGGTGCTCGGAGCGCTCCGGCTTCCACCCCAGGGTCCGAGGCTGAGCCGTCCGGATCTGGTAGTGTTGTTCCTATCTCCACACCAGCTCCTGCTGTGGTCGCAGCCTCCGGAGCTTCGAGCAGTGCTCAGCACTCGGCTACAGCGTCTACGCCCACAGGTAATGTTTAGATCTAAAGTTTTATACATGTTGTAAATACTTCTTCAGTACTGATGTATATTTTATTTGCAGGGTCGACCAGGCACGTAGGCGACCGGGGCGTGACGACGGCCCGGCGCTTGTCGGCCTTACGCGAGCCGTTGTCCCTACAGTGGAGCGGCAGGACCTTTGTGGGCGAGCACGCTTCTGACGCCGCCACGTGGGTCGGCATGATAGTACGGGAGGAGAGGAATGCCCCGATTGTGGGGTTAAGGGGGTGGAAGAACATTGATGCATCCTATAAGGAGAGGATGTATCAGCAGTTTTTGGTACGTTAGTTTCATTAAAGCATTTTAGAATAATATCATACTTCTTTATAATTTGATTTGATAAAATGACTTGTTTCTAAATTGATTTTACAGGAGAAATTTAAATGGAAGAACATGGAAACCGACACTCATCGGGAGGACTTGTGGAAGACGATGGGTGAGCGGTACAGGGATTACCGTCACGAGCTCTACCAGCTCTACGGTTACTTGGTCGGCCAGCCGGCTGAGGAGGTACAGGCTGCGGCCGGGACGAGAGACACGCCACCGCTACACATTCTACAGTTTTTGGTCGCTCACTGGGCCACCCCTAGCTTTCAGGTATAATTATAATTTTGTTGATTCGTACTTGTTTTAATGTTATACTAAAAATTTGTATTGATGTTTCAAAATTTAATCGATTGACACAGGCGAAATCTGCTATAGGCAAGCAGAATAGAAGTGCCTCGACGACACCTGCTCCAGTGAAGGGGAGGACCTCCATGCCCCAGCTTGCCCAGCAGCTGGTAAATGATACAAACATTGTTATTATTTAAAGCTCTATACATGTTATATTAACTCATCTATTTATTTTATATGTCCAACAGACACAGTCCTTGGGCCACGAGCCTAATAGGATTGACCTTTTTGAGACCTCTAGGAGGCGGCGTATCGATGGGGCATTTCTGGACGACAGGGTTGCCTCGCAAGTGGTAAGTAATTAAATTACTGTTAATATATTCTTATACATATGCCATAAAATATCATTGAATATCATTGGTTGTTTTTATATAGGAGAGGATGCGACTTCTGGTGACCCCGTCGGGCGAGGCCGGCTCCTCCTCCAGCTCAGTATCTGTCGACTCAGCGATGGATACTGTGCTGAGACCTGCCACGCACGACCGTGTCCTCTGTACGGGCCTTGGAGTGACGCCCTCCTCCTACTTTGGACGAGAGGGTATGCGCTCGAGGGCACGGGACACCCAGACCGGTACTATCACTCAGCTACAATCTGCGCTAGACGCGGAGCGAGAGCAGAGGCAGGCCCTCGAGCAGAGGATTGAGGCGGAGCGAGAGCAGAGGCAGGCCCTCGAGCAGAGGATTGAGGCGGAGAAGAAGGCCCTCGATGAGGAAAGAGAAGCTCACAGGGAACTGGAGCGTAAATTTAATGAATTCATAAGCCGGTCTAGCGGTGGCTTATCCTCATGATCAGGTACTTACTAATCTTTATAATATTAGCAAAAAATATGAATCTTACTAATTTGAGTTTAGATCATATTATCACACTTATGATTTTCCAATACTTAGACTCTAAATCGGTAAATCGGATCGTAAATGGTCTCTCTCTCTCTCTCATGGTAATGATGTAGCCTCTGTTTTTCTTTTAAATGAGAGAATTTTGTTTTTTAATCATGCTAGATGTGTGCCTCGTTGGAAGAGGGATATCTCCCTCATGTGACATTTATAGTGGACACAACAATATGCCACCCAACGGAGTTCGATTTCTATCTCTGTAGTTATGCTGACATACAGGTAAACTTTGACTGAAGCTTTGTAAGTGCAAATTATTTTAAATTCACTGAAGCTTTTTTTTTCTCTAATGCTTGAACTTTGTTATCAGAAAAAGGTCGTAGCAACGTCACACTGCTCACAGCCGAACACGATTGAGTACGAGATGGCGATGGACTGGATACTGGTGCAAGAGAAATCCATTTGTTGGTTCAACCGGTTACATAAGGTCAAAAAGTAGTACTACAAATATTTCTGAAATGCTAACAATAATGTTCAGCACCTCTGTCCGGTGTTTAAATGAGCCTTCTGAATCTTTTACAGGTGCATGGTGATGAACTGGATTATTTTAAGAAGAGGTTTACATACAAACTAGAGTAGTAAACTGGTGTACTTACTAACAATCCTGCACAAGATTTATCTTTCAAGGTATGAAAATATTATCCTTCTCCCCCTCCTATCCATTGAACATTAAGTAAAGGGGAAAATTACAAAAACCTTCCCTGAACTTTACACCGCTATTCATATTGGTCCCTCAGCTATTTTTTTAAACAATTTGAACCCTGAACTATGCTCCGTCTGCATTTAGCTTCCTCCGTAAACTTTTTGTCCAAAAAAACACTTATCAATTTCCAAAAGGCTCATGATTTTTTGAAATATTTAACTTATGCTTATTAGGATAAAGGTAATGGTACCGAAAGGCTCATGATTTTTGAAATATTTAACTTATGCTTACTTGGATAAGAGTATGGGTGTTTTCGGGATAAAAATTGACAGAGGGGCTAAACGTAGGCGGAGCATAGTTCAGGGTTCAAATTAAAAAAAAAAAAACGGACAGATTAGTTCGGGTCGGGTCGGGTCAGGTTGGGTTTGGTCTGTCCATAGATTAAAAATCTGATGTAGATGCTCTCAAGTTATGTTTTTGCTGTAAAATATTTGGACCGATGATGATCCGATCCGATGACGATCGGATCGAATCCAAACCTAGCTATTTCATATCCGAAACATGCTAAGTTATGATTTTCCAACACTTAGACTCTAAATCGGTGAATCGGAGCGTAAATTGGTCAAATATCCAATTAGAACCCGCTCGCAAGTCCGAAATACGGAATAATTCCAAGTTGGAATTATCGGATGCCGATCCGATGACGATCGGATCGAATACAAACCTATTTCATATCCGAAAGACGCTAAGTTATAATTTTCCAACACTTAGACTCTAAATCGGTGAATCGGAGCGTAAATTGGTCAAATATCCAATTAGAACCCGCTCGCAAGTCCAAAATATGGAATAATTCCAACTTTGAATTATCGGATGCCGTTCCGATGACGATCGGATCGAATCCAAACCTATTTCATATCCGAAACACGCTAAGTTATGATTTTCCAACACTTAGACTCTAAATCGGTGAATCGGAGCGTAAATTGGTCAAATATCCAATTAGAACCAGCTCGCAAGTCCGAAATACGGAATAATTCCAACTTTGAATTATCGGATGCTGATCCGATGACGATCGGATCGAATCCAAACCTATTTCATATCCGAAACACGCTAAGTTATGATTTTCCAACACTTAGACTCTAAATCGGTGAATCGGAGCATAAATTGGTCAAATATCCAATTAGAACCCGCTCGCAAGTCCGAAATACGGAATAATTCCAACTTCGAATTATCGGATGCCGATCCAATGACGATCGGATCGAATCCAAACCTATTTCATATCTGAAACACGCTAAGTTATGATTTTCCAACACTTAGACTATAAATCGGTGAATCGGAGCGTAAATTGGTCAAATATCCAATTAGAACCCGCTCGCAAGTCCGAAATACGGAATAATTCCAACTTCAAATTATCGGATGCCGATCCGATGACGATCGGATCGAATCCAAACCTATTTCATATCCGAAACACGCTACCTTATGATTTTCCAACACTTAGACTCTAAATCGGTGAATCGGAGCGTAAATTGGTCAAATATCCAATTAGAACCCGCTCGCAAGTCCGAAATACGGAATAATTCTAAGTTGGAATTATCGGATGCCGATCCGATGACGATCGGATCGAATCCAAACCTAGCTATTTCATATCCGAAACACGCTAACTTATGATTTTCCAACACTTAGACTCTAAATCGGTGAATCGGAGCGTAAATTGGTCAAATATCCAATTAGAACCCGCTCGCAAGTCCAAAATACGGAATAATTCCAACTTCGAATTATCGGATGCCGATCCGATGACGATCGGATCGAATCCAAACCTATTTCATATCCGAAACATGCTAAGTTATGATTTTCCAACACTTAGACTCTAAATCGTTGAATCGGAGCGTAAATTGGTCAAATATCCAATTAGAACCCGCTCGCAAGTCCGAAATACGGAATAATTCCAACTTCAAATTATCGGATGCCGATCCGATGACGATCGGATCGAATCCAAACCTATTTCATATCCGAAACACGCTAAGTTATGATTTTCTAACACTTAGACTCTAAATCGGTGAATCGGAGCGTAAATTGGTCAAATATCCTATTAGAACCCGCTCGCAAGTCCGAAATACAGAATAATTCCAATATCGAATTATCGGATGCCGATCCGATGACGATCGGATCGAATCCAAACCTATTTCATATCCGAAACACACTAAGTTATGATTTTCCAACACTTAGACTCTAAATCGGTGAATCGGAGCGTAAATTGGTCAAATATCCAATTAGAACCCGCTCGCAAGTCCGAAATACGGAATAATTCCAACTTTGAATTATCGGATGCCGATCCGATGATGATCGGATCGAATCCAAACCTAGCTATTTCATATCCGAAACACGCTAAGTTATGATTTTCCAACACTTAGACTCTAAATCGGTGAATCGGAGCGTAAATTGGTCAAATATCCAATTAGAACCCGCTCGCAAGTCCGAAATACGGAATAATTCCAACTTCGAATTATCGGATGCCGATCCGATGACGATCGGATCGAATCCAAACCTATTTCATATCCGAAACACGCTAACTTATGATTTTCCAACACTTAGACTCTAAATCGGTGAATCGGAGCGTAAATTGGTCAAATATCCAATTAGAACCCGCTCGCAAGTCTGAAATACGGAATAATTCCAACTTCGAATTATCGGATGCCGATCCGATGACGATCGGATCGAATCCAAACCTATTTCATATCCGAAACACGCTAAGTTATGATTTTCCAACACTTAGACTCTAAATCGGTGAATCGGAGCGTAAATTGGTCAAATATCCAATTAGAACCCGCTCGCAAGTCTGAAATACAGAATAATTCCAAGTTGGAATTATCAGATGCCGATCCGATGACGATCGGATCGAATCCAAACCTATTTCATATCCGAAACACGCTAAGTTATGATTTTCCAACACTTAGATTCTAAATCGGTGAATCGGAGTGTAAATTGGTCAAATATCCAATTAGAACCCGCTCGCAAGTCCGAAATACGGAATAATTCCAACTTCGAATTATCGGATGCCGATCCGATGACGATCGGATCGAATCCAAACCTATTTCATATCCGAAACACGCTAAGTTATGATTTTCCAACACTTAGACTCTAAATCGGTGAATCAGAGCGTAAATTGGTCAAATATCCAATTAGAACCCGCTCGCAAGTCCGAAATACGGAATAATTCCAACTTCGAATTATCGGATGACGATCCGATGATGATCGGATCGAATCCAAACCTAGCTATTTCATATCCGAAACACGCTAAGTTATGATTTTCCAACACTTAGACTCTAAATCGGTGAATCGGAGTGTAAATTGGTCAAATATCCAATTAGAACCCGCTCGCAAGTTCGAAATACGGAATAATTCCAACTTCGAATTATCGGATGCCGATCCGATGACGATCGGATCGAATCCAAACCTATTTCATATCCGAAACACGCTAACTTATGATTTTCCAACACTTAGACTCTAAATCGGTGAATCGGAGCGTAAATTGGTCAAATATCCAATTAGAACCCGCTCGCAAGTCCGAAATACGGAATAATTCCAACTTCGAATTATCGGATGCCGATCCGATGACGATCGGATCGAATCCAAACCTATTTCATATCCGAAACACGCTAAGTTATGATTTTCCAACACTTAGACTCTAAATCGGTGAATCGGAGCGTAAATTGGTCAAATATCCAATTAGAACCCGCTCGTAAGTCCGCAATACGGAATAATTCCAACTTCGAATTATCGGATGCCGATCCGATGACGATCGGATCGAATCCAAACCTATTTCATATCCGAAACACGCTAACTTATGATTTTCCAACACTTAGACTCTAAATCGGTGAATCGGAGCGTAAATTGGTCAAATATCCAATTAGAACCCGCTCGCAAGTCCGAAATACGGAATAATTCCAAGTTGGAATTATCGGATGCCGATCCGATGACGATCGGATCGAATCCAAACCTAGCTATTTCATATCCGAAACATGCTAACTTATGATTTTCCAACACTTAGACTCTAAATCGGTGAATCGGAGCATAAATTGGTCAAATATCCAATTAGAACCCGCTCGCAAGTCCGAAATACGGAATAATTCCAACTTCGAATTATCGGATGTCGATCCGATGACGATCGGATCGAATCCAAACCTATTTCATATCCGAAACACGCTAAGTTATGATTTTCCAACACTTAGACTCTAAATCGGTGAATCGGAGCGTAAATTGGTCAAATATCCAATTTGAACCCGCTCGCAAGTCCGAAATACAGAATAATTCCAAGTTGCAATTATCGGATGCCGATCCGATGACGATCGGATCGAATCCAAACCTATTTCATATCCGAAACACGCTAAGTTATGATTTTCCAACACTTAGACACTAAATCGGTGAATTGGAGCGTAAATTGGTCAAATATCCAATTAGAACCCGCTCGCAAGTCCGAAATACGGAATAATTCCAACTTCGAATTATCGGATGCCGATCCGATCGAATCCAAACCTATTTCAAAACCGAAACGCTCTAACTTATCATTTTTTAACACTTAGACTCAGTTATAGATATAAACCATTTTTTTAACAAATACATGTTAATTGCAGGAGCAGGGCGGCGTCAGGGGATCGATGAGAGCACCAGCGTTGGTGGTGGGCGGGCGTGGTTGAGATAGGGCGGCGTCAGGGGATCGATGAGAGCACCAGCGTTGGTGGCGGGCGGGGGTGGTTGAGATAGGGCATGTATCATCTCTCAGTTCTGGATTGTGTAAATATTATTTTGTAATATGTGGTTAGTTTTTGTTCTTGTCTATAATTGTCGGCCGGGTACTGTGGTAATATTTGATAATTTGCTGTAATTTTTTATCAATTTAGTTAATATTTTAAAATTTACGGTAATATTTTATAAATTGTGGTAATATTTGATAAATTGTGGTAATATATTGTGGTATTGTTGTAAATCACAGGAATTAAATAACATTATTTAGGTAAATTTATTAAAAAAAAAACATACTTATTACCGACGGAAATTAATTATACCGTCGGTAATAATGGTTTTATTTTTTTTCAATTATAAATAATTTGCCGACGGTCATATATTATCCGTCGGTAATATATATATTAGTACCGACGGGCAATATATATATGCGTCGGTAATATATATAGTATTACCGACGGATATATAATATTTGTCGGTAATATATATATTATTACCGACGGGCAATATATATATTCGTCGGTAATATATATAGTATTACCGACAGTACTGACCATTACAGTCGGTAAAATGCTTATATATTACCGACGTATTAGTAAGTTTCGTCGGTAATAATATATTATATTAATTTTTAATTGATTAAATATTACCGACGGTTTTAAAATTACCGTCGGTATTAATTATTATTACCGACGGTAATATTTGGTCCGTCGTATTGTTTTCCCCGACGCCTTTTTTCCCGACAGCCAGCGACGGAAATATCTTCCGTCGCTATAGAACATTACCGACGGAATTTTAATATTACCGACGGATATTGTTCGTCGGTAATAACTGTTTTTTTTGTAGTGGTGGCTGCTAAAAACACATTGATCCAGTAAAAATCAATGTAGCAAAGTACTCAATTTGATAGTAGTACTCATTCAATTGAGTATTATTTGCATATATTTGAGTATCTTTGCTACAGAGAAATCATTGTAGCTGCTATATAATTTTGTCGTGGCTGCTAAAAACACTTTGTTATAGTGAAATCACTATAGCAATGGTAATCAATTTTAGTTGCAATAATACTCAATTCAACTAAGTATTATTTGAATAAAATTGAGTACTTTACTACAGTAATTCACTGTAGGGAAGCCTTTTTAGTCAGCACAGTGAATTTCACTGTAACAGCTATAATGAAATCACTGTAGCAACTTGTGCATGGTACTCAAATATACAAATTAATAGTCAATTCAACTGAGTATTATTTGAATAAAATTGGATACTTTGCTACATTGATTTTACTGTAAAAATATCTTTTTAGCATCCACGACAAAATCATGGGTTGCTACAGTGATTTCACAGCATATATCATCTTATTTTGGAAGGTAAATAAATAGATTAAAAGAAATGAACGAAAATCGATCACATCATATATCATCTACCGTTATTTAATGTGGGAGGATACCATAGGTATTTATGGCATCTGAAAAAAGCACATCATCCAAAATGGTTAATATCGGATCATTTGCAATGAAAACTATGGACAGAGGATCAGGTTTTATACGATTAACAATCATATATATCGGTTGACTTACTACAAATAGTAACTTAAGATGGGATCGACTAAATGTTATACACGTTTTGTTTTTTGGACCTAACACTGATTTTCTTATTTCAGGAAAAATTACACAGACCCCCTGTAGTTTGATTGACTATCACTTATACCCCTCATGTTTAAATCCCTACAAATGCCCCTGTATACTTTGAAAAACCGTACACTTATATCCCTTCGGAGGGGATGTAAGTGATGCGGAGGGCGTCTATGTGTATGGTTTTTCAAACTATAGGGGGATTTTGTTGGGTTTTAAACATGAGGGGTGTAAGCAATAATCGATCGATTTATAGGGGTCTATGTGTAATTTACATTTTTTTTTTTTTTGTAGAACCTACTCACTATAGAGTCCTTACCCATCCCATCTACTAGTAAGTACTTGTTTTCTTTTTTTATCCGGCCAAATAATATCTCGTTCTTGGTGGGCAATCAACGTCCGACCAATTTTGATACATGTGACTCTAATGTACCACCAAATTTGAGAGGGGGGGGGGGGCAATGAATCTGAAAATTCATGGCACAAAGTAAGAATATCCACGTAAATGAATGTCCAACCTATTTTACTCTTCAAAAGAAGGACCTTTAGGGCCTGTTTGTTTTTCGAACCCACAAAGTAAATGCTAGTAAATCGGATGTGGGCTAGTAAATCGCCCAGATCGACTAGTAAATCTGATTTACTTATTTCTGTTTGTATTGACCAGTAAAGTAAACCATTACTTCTAGGATGTCTGTTTGGATTGACTAGTAAAGTAAATCAGAAATAAATCTACCGGCTGCTCGCCGCCATCGTCGTCCACCACCTCCCACCGGCCACCGACAAATCTGTCACCGCCCCGATGACGGGGTGGTTGTGGGCGGCGGGGTGGTGGGCGACGTGGTGGTGGTGGCCGGCGGGGTGGTGACGGTGGGCGACGGGGTGGTGGCTGACGGGGTGGTGATGGTCGGCCCTGTGGTGGGTGACGGGGTGGTGGCTGGCGGCGGCTGTGCAAGACGGCCGGTAAGGCCGCATGTCACTGCCCAAATAGTTGCATCTATCATGTGATGATCCCTTGATTGTGCTATTGGCTAACGTGGCATGGTTAACAGAGTCTTTTACTAGTAAATCAAAAGTTTTACTTGGCTTTTTCCAAGTAAAACTTTTTTGTTACTAGTAAATCTCCTACCATTTACTTTACTATTACTTTTTGAATCCAAACAGCAGCAGAGTAAACTTTTTATCCGATTTACTTTACTAGTTAGCCTGTTGACCAAATATAAACAGGCCCTTAAAGGAAACAAATCCATTGGACGGCGTCGAACCATGTAGTTCAGCATGATCGCTATTGATCTGATCCATCGCTTGACATGTGGGTGTTCTCATCCGGATCCAACCATATCATTATCCCGGCCACAACCATTGCCAATACAAGCATGAACGAGCCCAACAATCCGATCACAACCTTTCGAGTGAGGATTATGTTATGAGATTTCACACCGTGGCCATTTCTAAATCGAGTCGCCGGAGATCGCCGCCAACTTGAGGGGCCGAGCAAGCGGAGGGCTGAGCACAGTCAGCCTTTTTTTTTTTTGTTACATTGAGCACAGTCAGGTTGGCATTGAAAGGGAGGGATGGTTGAGCCAGAGACCTTCGCTCTTCAGCATGCAAGCAGAGCGGATCCAACTTTATTCGATATATATATATATATATATATATATATATACAACAATTCACACTGTATAGGCGTTTGTAGTCCAACGGTTAGGATAATTGCCTTCCAAGCAATAGACCCGGGTTCGACTCCCGGCAGACGCATTTTTTTGTTTTTTGCTTTTCATTATATGAAGAGTTATGTAGAGTTTGGATTTCATCTCACATATATTCTCATCCAAAGCACTTAAATACATATAATCACTAAAGTTAGACGTTCATTTCACAGATATTCCCGTCCAATCCCCGGTCAAGGCTCGGGTGCCCTTGGTCGTCCGATGGTGCACTTAATATCAACTTTTTGGGGACCACCAATATGATGTACATCGCATCCGAATCCTCGCTACAATCCGGAGAAGATATGTTCCAATATATATTAACCGATCTTTTAAAAAGATCATACAAGAATCTCACCAGAACTTAATGCACTGGTAGGCATCTAGGCCGAAGCCCCCCTCATCTCCGAGAGGGATTTCTCAAAAAAAAAAAAAGAATCTCACCACAACACGAGCGAAGGAAGACTTGGGATCGAACGTCCAACCCAAAAAGATCGGAACGGATGTCTTGCCGCTGAGATGCAACCGCAGTTGCAAAAAATCAAATAAATGTGATGTATGTGTAATGTTAGCAATGGCTAATTTTTTATTAAAACAAAAAATGTGACACAATCAATTTCTCAAGGAGAAAAATCCACCAGTAAGAATTTTCATCAGGTCCATATTTTCACATAGTTACATTATATATACATACAAGTATACACTGTATGAACATGCAATTGTATTGGTATTGAAGTATATGCATGCATCGATCGAACACAAGCATATAGGGGCTCATAGATATAAAATGCAAAAGTTATTGTGTTCCATTTTGTGACATGTTTGCCAAATAACATTACGGCACATATATGTTTGTAATTTGAATTGTCTTTATCATATTTATATATCATATGTTGAATACAAATCATTAAGTTGAATTATATTGAATTTTTTTAAAATCTTTTGAAAGTCTCCGACCAAAAATAGAAATTTGGCTTTTTATCTATGGATGCAAAAATTGTACCAGACCAGACCCACATGGGCCCGTGCAACGACCCATGTAGGCAAACTCAGGCCCAGGATCATCGCCACCTCAACACTGCCATATCGAGCACGTGCCTCAGTAATAAAAGGACCCCTTTGGAATCAGGAGAAAGGGGGGGTCATTCAATCAGAGAAAGAGAGGATCCTAGAGCCAGAGCTCTTTTCTTCCTTCGAGTCCTCTTTTAGTTGCTCCGTGCAACCCCATTGTATGAAACTTCTCTCGGTTTGTCGAGAGAACGCTCCCCCTTTCATATTTATTATAGTGAAAATCAGGTGGCACCTCTCGCCCGAAGACGTAGGTCGTAAGACCGAACGTCAACAACAACCCCTTGTGACATTTCTTTCTCTCTCTACTTTCTAATCTTCATCTCGATAACATACAAACCATCCAATTCAATCAAGAATTGTAGGGTGAGATCTCTGATCAAGAAGGCTCTGAAACTTTCCCCACAATCTTTGGCGACTTCTGTGGGATACCATTAGAGGTTCTACCCATACCTCTACCGACTCCTACTCAACTTGTGGTGGTGAGCCACAGGTCCTCCTTCAAGTCTACTTCAATATCTTCATCACACTGACATCAACGTGCTTAATGATGAAGGCTAGTGTCAACCCTTCGAAGGCGGTTGCTGACCGGACAAATGATGTATTAGTCGAAGACGAGCATGAAGTCTCGGTGGCAACCAACCAAAGACTATACATGAGCGATTGGGGCCTCAAGGTAGCCATCCGGAAGGCCACAGTAATCAACAAGACTCGCAGTCCCCAAGGCATCGATCTGGTAACAAGCACGTTATCCACGGGGATGGGGGTCCAGCTACATACCAAATTGCGGCAGCTGACTTTCAGCTGCTGAACCTCCTCAAGAAGAACGCAACCCTCAAGCAAGAGAGAGATTCTCTGAAGATGGTGGCTGAAAGAGCAGGGGTTGTGGTCCACAACTCACTCGCCGCTAATGGAGATCAACCAAGGACTCGTCCAGACGCGAGTCCTTATCTTGAAGAGCCGCATGGGCTGCGTACCGAGAGGCGTCGGGCATCCACATAGGCACCGAGGCAAATGGTGTGGGATCGCCTCAACATAAACAGCACGCCAAGCCACCGTCGAGAAAGGTCATCTGAATCAACAAGGTTCACTAGATGCCCCCATTCACTCACGCATGAAAGCAATAGATACCTGTGAGCTACTTAACAAATTAAGGCATACCATCGACGTGGGGTACCGCTATCAAGACCGCAGGCAGCTAATCGCCTCAGCAGGGCCTCTACACCCCGAGGTGCACGCAACCCTATTCCCTACGGGCTGGGGAACATCAAACTTGCCAAAGTTCAACTACATCATGGGAAACCCAACTCTCCATTCCTGGCCTTCAAAAAGGCCATAATGTCGTACGAGTATAAGAACCATGTTCTTTGCCGTATGTTTGCAAGAAGCCTCGAGGGACCTACTCGACTGGTACTACATGCTACCCACCGGTACAGTGTCCACATTTGAGTAGCTGGCATAACTCTTCATGGAGCATTACTGGCTACCTGAAGCTAGAAAAGAAGCTGGATTCTCTCTATCGGTTAAAAATGGGCTCCAACGAGTCCCTAAGAAACTTCACAACAAGATTCCGCATGCTAGCGTTTTTGAAGAGGTCATCATGCTAGCATTCCATAACGCTATCCGGCCGAAACTCCATGTCTACACCGACTTCATCTGGCATCCTCCCGGCTCTTTGGAGGCTATATTCAAGTGAGTACATCGGGAGATAGAGGTGGAGGACAATCAGGAGATAGAGGTGGAGTAACACAAAAAAAACTCCTCTCTAGGCTCAATGTTCGATCGAATCCAGAGAAAAATTGAGGTCGAAGACGATCAAATGGTCCAGAAGGGATGCGAGACCAAACGGGGACCTGCCGAAAGGGAAGCACCCAAGCATGTGGCCAAAGCCCATAATGCAGAAGCACCAACACCTCCGCCAGTCAAGCGACCAAGATAAGATGGTCGCAGATCGCCTCCGAAGAAAACAACATTCACTGATTGGACTCTCCCGATCGAGCAGATTCTCGACCAGATCCAACATAAAGAATTTCTTCGACGGTCGAATCCTCTGTAGCCCGATACCAAACTCACTGCCGACAAATCTGTCTACTGCGACTTTCATCGCAGCCATTGTCATCCAACCAGTCAATGCTTTCGACTAAAGTATCACCTCGAAGACTTGCTGCGTCAAGGGCACCTTCAGAAGTTCGTCAAGAATGGGCGGGACCAACACCCACCTTCCTCATCAAAAGGGAAGGAAGCTTGTTGGGTCCATCGCATCTTAATCAGCTCATCGCCGATTGTTGTATGAGCTAACGTCTTCTGCATTCACGGAGCGTTGCACCATCAAATCCTGACCGGAAAAGAAGTCGATCGGCAAGTTCAACGCATCTTCAATGTTCACTTTGCAGCAAACAAGGAAGATATCCAGATTGAGAAACCTGTCAAGGACTTGTCATGGTCATCAATCATTTTCAACAACTCTGATCTCCAAGGAGTGCATATTCCACATCGGGATCCCTTAGTCATGCGGCTCATCATCGACAGGAGTACCGTTAACCGTATCCTCATCGACACCGGTAGCTCGATCGATATTATGTTCTTAGATTACTTCAAGCATTTGGGACATAAGTACTCAAGCCTGGACGTCATCCCCACGGTCATTATCATCTTCAACGGTAAACAGAGCATGACCATGGGTGAATCCAGGTTCACCCTGGACCTCAGTAAAGAGACTCGAGTCTCCGTGTAATTCGCTGTTGTTGAAGGCACTTCCAATTACAACATCATCCTCGGACGACCTTTCCTTCACCATATCAATGTCATATTCTCCTCGTATCATCAACTTCTCAAATTCGCAACGGGTGAGGGCATTATCTGCATCCGAGGTGATCAACAAGCTGGGCAATCTTGTGAAGCCGCTGCAGCAAATATAGATCACCGGGTAGATCTTGCTCCGCCGAAGCGTACAAGAGAAGAAGTTGGCCCTTCCTCGAGCTAGCAACCAAAGAAGCCCCCACTGGCAGAACCTCCGGCTGTCGAGTGGGAGTCTTCTCCTTCAATCGAAGAGATTACCCGAGTAAATATTGGCAGCGGTGATCTCCTTCAAGAGACATTCATTGGTACCAGTCTCAACAACACAGAAGCACGAGACATGGTATCCTTCCTTCAGTCCAACATCGACGTCTACGCTTGGTGTTTCGAAGATATGCCCGGGATCAATCCGAATAATGCATGCCATCGACTCGCCATCAAAGAAGGAGCAAAACCTATCAAATAAAAGCCCGGACGATTCGCCCAGAGCGCTCGATGGCTATTCAAGAGGAGATCACTAAGTTACTCGCGGCAGGCTTCATCCGTGAAGTAGAGTACCCAACTTGGATCTCCAACATCGTCGCAGTTCCTAAGAAGAATGGAAAGATCAGGGTCTGCATCAACTTCACCAATCTCAACCAAGCTTGCCCTAAAAACCCATTCCCCGTGCCAAGAATAGACAGACTCGTCGACGCCACTGCTGGGCACAAGCTTCTGTCGTTCATGGATGGATACTTAGGGTATAATCAAATTCCTCTACATCCTGACGATCAAGAGAAGACCTGCTTCATGACAGACAGAGGTCTCTACTACTATAATGGTATGCCTTTTGGTCTCAAGAATGTTGGATCTACTTATCAGAGGTTAGTCACGAAGATGTTCGAAGAGCAAATTGGCCGTAATGTCAAAGTCTATATCGACGATCTCCTAACCAAGAGCCTCAGTCATGGGAATCATCTCTCCGATCTGACATAAACATTCCAAGTCCTCCAAAAGTACTGCATGAAGCTCAATCCAGCCAAATGTGCCTTCAGAGTTCAATCGGGGAAATTACTAAGTCACCTGGTGACTAGGAGAGGCATTGAAGGGAACCCCGATCAAATTAGAGTAATTCTTGAAATGCCCTCGCCCTCCAATCGGAAAGAAGTGTAATGCCTCACAGGAAGATTAGCTGCTCTCAATCGGTTTATCTCTAAGTCTTCAGATAAGTGCAATCCACTCTTCGATAAGTTACAGAAGACAGACACCTCCGGATAGAATCCAACTTGCGAGTAAACCTTCCAGAGCGTCAAATACTATCTCGCCCGAGCTCCTATCCTAACGGTTCCATTGTCAAAAGAAGACCTCTGGCTCTACCTCGCTGTCACCGATCAAGCCATTAGCGCAGTTCTGGTTAGCAGAAGAGAAGGCATCGAGCGCCCCGTCTACTACATCAGTCATACCCTTCTTTCGGCAGAAACTCGCTACTTAAAGATATAAAAAGTCACGTTGGCATTGCTTACGGCATCGAGAAGACTCCAACCTTACTTTGTTTCCCACCCGATTAGGGTCGTCTCAGAGCATCCACTCAAATACATCCTTGACAAGGCAGGACGAGCTGGTCGAATGACTAAGTGGGTGATCGAGATAAGCTCCCTCAGCATCAAATTTGAACCTCGAGTTTTTGTCAAGGGGCAAGCAATTACAGACTTTCTTACCGATTTTCCCATTGAGGATCCCACCACTCTAGAGAATGACGTCGAGATGCACCTCGACGATGGTAAAGAACCTCCCCTCAATTCTGGTCCTGAGACCATCAATCCGAGCCCTGAGGTTCCCATTACTTTGTCAACTAGATGGAGGTCTATACTGACGGAGCCTCAAGCGCGATCGGTTCGGGAATTGGGATAGTCTTGATATCCCCCGAGCTTGATCATCTCCAAAAGGCCACTCTTCTCGGATTCAACGCTACCAACAACAAAGCCGAGTACGAAGCACTCATTTCTGGACTGGAGATGGTCGAAACTCTGGGGGTGGGCCGTCTCACAGTTTATAGCGACTCCCAACTAATAATCAGACAGATCGATAGAGTCTACGAAATGCGAGAAAAGATGATGCAGCACTATCTAGCTTTGGTGCAGCAACACAAGTAATAATTCCTGGACATTGAATTCGTGTAAATTCCAAGAGCCGAAAATTAAGAAGCCGATACTTTAGCCAACGTTGCTTCAGTGCTTGGAGACTCCCTCTAAGAAAGGCGAATTTAGATCAACTATCAAGAGTTGCCCAACATTATCATCGAACAACAAATCGTTACCATGACTAAAGACTCTGGGGATTGGAGACAGTCAACTTTCACTCTTACCTTGGCAGATGTACCAACAGATTGGAGACGGTCACTCTTTGTCTTCTTCAAACTAGGCAAAATACTGGAAGATCTTATCCAAGCTAGGATGCTTCGAAGAAAGCTTTCATTCTATAGCCTCTGAGAGGAAGATCTCTACTTCAAATCACATGGAGGTACACTTCTCAAATGTGTTAGTCCTGGGCAAACAGAAGAGATCCTAGCCGAAATCCATTCTGGAGCTTGTGGCAATCACTCTGGCGGAAGATCCCTTGAAGCCAAAGTCAAACTTCAAGGCTATTATTAGCCAACTATGGCGAAAGATGCAAGTCGGTTTGTTCAAAGATGCGAGACTTGCCAAAGACACACTCGAGCGATCCATCTCCCGGCAGATGAACTACATCCATTGACAAGTCCCTGGTCTTTCCATCAGTGGGGGTTAGACATTCTAGGTCTGTTCCCTTCATCACCAAGCAAGAAGAAGTACTTATTGTTGGCCACCGACTACATCACCAAGTGGGTTGAGGCTGTTCCACTCTTCCGAGAAACAGACGACGAGGTTATCAAATTCATTAGACGCAATAACTTTTTCAGATTTGGTATACCTCAAGTACTTATCGCCGACAATGGAGCTTAATTCGATTCAGATAAATTTCGGGAGTTCTGCCTGAACTACGGAATCAAGTTTTTCTACTCCACTCCGAGGTATCCATAATGCAACGGACAAGCCGAAGCTTCAAACAGGGCAATCCTCGGTCTGCTCAAAATAAAGTTGGGAGACAAGAAGGGGTTATGGGAGAAAGTCCTACCATAGGTCCAATAGGAATATCAGACCACTCCTCAATGATCGACTGGATTTTCGCCCTTCCGCCTAACTTACGGGTCAAAAGCAATTCTTCCAATTGAGACTATATCTCCGACTTTAAAGACTAAGGCGATCAATGGAGGAATAAACAATAAGATCCGTATCAATGATCTTGACTTCTTAGGAGAACTGCGTAACCAGACAGCTGTCCAAGTTGCCAACTATCAACAGAAGATCAAGTAGGCCTACGATCGAAAAGTTAAGAGAAGACAGTTCCACATTGAAGATCTAGTCCTCAGAGCAGTCTTCTCTAACACAAAGGAACGCGGTAGTAGAAAACTAGCTCCTAACTGGTAAGGACCTTTTATCATCGAATCCATTAGAGGCAAAGGATCCTATCGCCTAATCTCGCCAGAAGGAGATAGGCCACCAAGAGCGTGGAATGTCAAGTATCTCAAAATATTCTATCCCTGATGTAAAACATGTACTGAATGAATGTTTGTTTCGATTTCAATCTTATTCATTTCAATTCTATAAGCTTACATAATAATACATAGTTTAGGTGTTGTAAGACAGCACAACACTTAACTGACAAATCGATTAATAGTTTATGTTGCGACACAACCCCTTATAGATAGAAACACATAGTTTAGATGTTGTGAGACAGCACAACACTTAACTGACAAATCGACTAATGGTTTGGGTGTTTGTGTTGCGACACAACCCCTTACAGGCATAAATAAATAGTTTAAATGTTGTGAGACAGTACAACTTTTAACTTGCAGATCGATTAATAGTTTTGGTGTTTGTTTTGTGACACAATCCCTTACAGACAAAAACAAATAGTTTAACATTACGAGACATCACACCTTTAAGTTGACATATACTATTTCGATCTTTCAATACAAGTTAATAAACATTCCATTCAAAATATTTAACATAAAAGATCAAGACATTTCATTTCATACGTCAAAAATAAGTTTTTTATTATTCGAATTGAACAGATACAAGGAGAGTACATCAAGGATTCGCTATACTATGTGCCTGTGACCTGTCTCCTTCAGATCCTCCATGAGCCTTGCTCGCCGCAGATGCCTTCGAAGACTGGGCAC
The DNA here is from genome assembly GCA_947650365.1 of Chamaelirium japonicum. Lineage (NCBI taxonomy): Eukaryota > Viridiplantae > Streptophyta > Magnoliopsida > Liliales > Melanthiaceae > Chamaelirium > Chamaelirium japonicum. The sequence continues at coordinate 90,612,980 of OX393550.1, forward strand.
CGCCACCATGAGCCAGCCTGAGTGCTTCCACCGCCTTTTCTGCCGTCGACCTGTAGCTGGCCAAGTCAACGTTGAGCTGTTCGATTTTCAGCGCGTGGGCAGCCTCCTTTGCAGCGAGCTCTGCCCTCAGCTGCTTTATTTCCTCGAGACACTGGTAGGAAGTAGTCTCCACCCTAAAGAATATGTTCCTAAGGTCTTGGAGCTCCTTATCCAGGCTCACGTACGAAGCCTCCAAGTTCTTCTTCAAGTATTCCTCGTTGCAAGCAGACTACTGACTCGAGGATAATGCCGCATCCAACTTCTCCCTCTCGTCGTTAGCCTCCTCCAAGAGGGCATGCAAGCGTAAGATCTCGGTAGAAGCCTCCCGCTCACTGGCCTTTTTGAATAACCTGCTATTCAATTTCAGCATAGCAGACATCTGCAAGACAACATGAACAAGTTAGAAATATCGGATGGAAGTACTACAACTTAAGATAAAGTTGAAGCTGCTCATAATCACTTCCAGCCTAGTAGAGGCTTCTTCGAGGGTAGCATCGGGAAGATTGCAAAGCTTCCTCAACGCCCTCGTCGGGTGGTTGATGTCAACCTCACCCACATCACGCAGCACCGGTTGCGGGCTACCAGGAGCACCTGCAGACAGACATTCAAAGATTTAGACATCCAATATTCAATTCAAACAAGAGGAAAAACTAAGGGTTGGAACTTACTCATGCCGATAGAGCCTCCGTGAGGGGGTTGAGCCGGCCATTTCCCTCGATCGATCCCTTTCCCCTTGGGGGTGGGAGTCTTCGCTTCAGAAACGGGGTTCAGGACCTGCTCGGGCACCTACTTCTCCCCCTGCCCCTCATCTCCCTTTGGTTCGGGAGGAGGGACTTCGGGAGGAGACGAATCTCCCTCCTCGCCGCGTATCTCTTCAGCCCCCTGGAGGAGGGCTAATATAAGGGCGGCGACTTCTGTTGCCGCCTTAGCCGTGTCATCTCGTGGCCCCAGCCTAGCTTATTAGCTTCCACCCCTCCACTAGCGGAAGCCCGCCCCGTCGAGGCCTCACCTTGCCAGAGACTTTCGGGCGGCACCTGTGCGATCGACATCGGGTCGTAGACCATGTCGCTCCCTGAGTACTTGACCCTGATGCGCGTGGGATGCTTCAAGGTCTCGAAGTGATAGACAAGCGACACCATCTTGCCGTAATCTATTGTGTCGATGTCATCCTCCATTCGACGGGCCTTAGCCTCGTCGATAGGAGGGGCTTGGCCAGCTCCTAGCGGGGTGGGGGGCACGTCTTCCCGACCTCTGGCCCCCTCCTCTTTGCCTCCTCCTTTCCCTTCTCCTTCTCCTTCTTCTTCCTCACTCCCTTCCTCATCTTCATCCTCATCCTCCTCTTCTTCCCTACCTTCTCCTTCCTTTCCACTCTCTTTCCCTTCTTCTTCTTCTTCTTCTCTCTTTTTTCCTCCTCTTCCTTCACCACCTTCTTTTCCTTCGCTACCCTTCTCTTCTTGACCTGACCTCGCCTGGTCACGACCAGTTTCTCCTCATCGGGCACGGCACGCTTTCTCTTGCCATATATTTTCTTCTTGACCCGCACAAATCGCACAATCCTGCCGGTGTCGAGATCCTCCTCATTGTCAGAATATAAAGTGTCATTATCTTCGTACCTCACCGGCAGGCGATGCATCAGACTGGCGTTGCCATGGCGGACCGGGCAGTTCGGAAATTGCTTCCATAACCTTGTCCCGCATGTCAACTCCAGGAACAAGTTGTCGATCTGTAACACCTGTGGTGTTAGATTTGAGAATAATAGACGATCCCCCATGGCTAGTTTCGTCTTTTTGCAGCCAGACTTTTTCTTTGGGCTTTTTCCCAATAAACGGAACATAAACCTATGAGATGTTTTACGTTCACATTCTCCGTAACTTCGAGCATGTCACGATGGTGCGTTCCGTGCAACGATCATGTGTATGCGCAGCCAGTTTCGACAGCCCGGCAGGTAAACCCTAGAAAAACGATAATTGGTCGATAGTTGTAGCCGTTTTGTTTTCCATGAGAGATCGGGTAATCGGATTATAACGAAACAAGATACGTTAGATGAGGCTCTGAGAGAGCCTTCCAACGAGCCTGAGTTTGGGTCGATCCGACACCCGGGTGAATAGTTATTGCTATTTTGAGTTTTGGAGTCTTTCCTTCTTTCCGGGAGATTTAGGAGTCAGAAAATTATGTACCAAGCACTAACGCGTTCGCGTTGACGAGACCTTTCCAACGAATCCTCTCGGGCCCTATTCCGACTTCCGGTTTGATAGTTACAAGTGATTATTCTTTTTAGCCCGGTTGATGGACGAATCGCACCCGGATTCCAACCGAGCCCGATTCAGGGCTCGGGACCGAGCCCGACCAGCCCTGGATCCTGCCTCCCGGTCTCCTAGCATAGTTTAGGCTCTCTTGACCTCCCTCCCCATTTATTTAGAATCCGAAATTCGGATGGTAATTATCGGGTAAGATTTCGGGATGACAATCCATATCTTTTAGCCCTTATCCCTATCTTTCTTATCTTTATCCCCTTAACCAACCCTATCCCCGTCCCTTCTTATCACAACAGCCTCCCCCCTCTATAAATAGAGCGAGAACGGGAGAGAGAGAGAAGGACGTAGAGAGAGAGAGGAACGTGAGAGAGAACGAGAGGAGAGAGAGAGAGAACGGGAGGAATAGAGAGAGAGATGGAGGGAGAGGACTAGAGAGAGGATCAGCGGCTTCATCTCTATCCCCGACTCCGGTGAGCACCGGCGAACCCGACAACACACCCAGGTCAGCCCTCCCCCCTTCCCACCTCCTCTCTTCCGTCCGAACAAACCGAACCGGCCACCACCATGGCTGCAACCCAAGCCCCTCCACGCGCAGCCGAACCTCCAACCCGACCTCACCCTCATCTCCCTTGCCGCGGCCCGCACGGGCGGACACCGTTGCCGCAACCGAGCCCTCCCCGGTGCACCACCACCGGCCGCAACCCCATGCGAGCCCCACCGGCCGAACCTCGGGCTCCGACGGGCGCTCCGGCCACCTCCCACCGCGCCTCCTCCGTAGGGGTAGTGCGGGAGAGGCCGACCGAGCGCTCGCCGGCGCTCCAGGCCGCCTCTCCCGCCGGCCGCCGGCTCGCAGGAAACCCCCCCCCCCCCCCCCCCCCCGGCTGGACGTCTCGTGGAGAAGATGATCATGGGGGGGGGGGCAATTAGGTAATTTCCCGGGTTAAATAATAAACCCCAGACCCGACCTGAACCCGACCCAGCAGATTTGACCCGAGCCATGCAGCGAACCGGTCTGGTTCACCTGAACCCGACCCAGCAGATTTGACCCGAGCCATGCAGCGAACCGGTCAGGTTCACCTGAACCAGACCCGTGAACCAGTGAATTTTGGTTCGACTGCCATTTCTCCGTCTGAACTCGGAATTGGACGAAACCAACGCCATTTCGACCGGCTCGGAAAATAATACCTGTTGGTCATAGTTTAGCATAGTAATAATACTGTTTAATACCCTGTTTTATCCTTTGACCTGATATTATCACGGTACCGTGGTTTGACCACCGTTTCATCGTCCGAACTTGGATTCGGACGAAATTAGCGGCATTGTGCTCAGAACATTGAGTTCTACCTTTTAAACCTAGAAGATAACCCTAGAACCCCTTCTACCCTATTGAACCGATCGTAGACCGGTTTTCACCGGTTTGACCCGAAACCATCCGACCGAAGTCGGATTCCAGCAAAACCGGAACCATCGGAAAGGGTTCTTCGAGCCCGATTCGATAAGTAGGTTTAGCTTCTAATTACTTGTTGGCCTAGTAGTGTTTAGGTTCGAGTTCTTCAGTCGCACAGATTTGCGTACTGTCGACTCAATGTTGGTCCCCTATCGAGGGTGCCCGACTATCCTTGGCATAGAACCCTCGTCGTTGACTCTTGTGTTTTAATCGATAGCATTGTGATATAGAGCTGTGCATGTTATCAGACTGTGATCGTGGTGATCCAACGGAGGCGGATCAGAGGCAACTAGCAGGAGTCGTGTGCGATCGACAACCAGGTGACATCTACTACCCTTGCGTGGTCTTTAATAGTGGGAAATGAGAATGACTAAGGGTAGGTGTCCATGACACTGCATGCGAGCCCCGTCGGGCATCGTCGCATGTGGTCAAGTGGACCCCGCCTTGCATGCGGAGTCGCGAGTCCGGCGACGCATGCTTAAAATATTAATAGAATAATAATAATGATTGCTTTTGATTGTATGGACACCGTAATTAGGATTCCTTTAAATTAAATGATAAATTGAATAACTAATGATTATCGGGACCCACTCTCCTGAGAGGAGTATGACAACCCTAGCACATGGGTCACTGGGATGAGTGTTTTACTTTATTGATTTATTATGTTGCATGGGTTGCGAGAGCAGTACGGGACCAGGGGTAAATTGTTGGAAATTGATAAGCATTAAATAGACTTTTTTGTAGCTTCATTGTATATGTTGAAAGATGTTATGTGTGAATCTACCTGGTTAGAGGGTAGGGACCCCGTGCGCGCAAGGGCCGTAAACCACCCTGCGCGTACAGCCGAAGTTAAATAGGTTAGGGGTCACGGGCAAGGGTTGTGGTAAAGCCAATAGGAGGTGCCCTCGAGTAGGGATTGGCCTAGCAACCCTGTCCCGGGGAGTTGAAGTCCCCATAGTAAAGCAAGTTGGGCGGTAGAGCTCCACCGTGAAAGACGGAAAACCCCTTATGATCATCTGGGTGATTTGTGCATGATGTTGGTGGATGCACGGCGAGAGAGTTGGCCCTCTATATCGAAATAAAAGGCCCTATAGTAATGCCCGACCGGGGGCAGGATGAACAAAATATCCGAGGTTCACATTTTGTTAGTGTGTGTGTTTTATCTATACATGAAATTAGAATTGTGTGACTGTTTATATGATGACTTCGTGACTTTATCTGAACGTATTATTTAATTTGTTCTTTAATGCTGTAGAACATTGAATGGACTTTATGTTAGATAACTTAGTGACAGTAGGAATTGCATGTGAATATAGACTATTGATAGGTTTAGGTATCATTCTACAAACATAGATCATACTAGAACTGCTAGATTTTATCTTAATTTATTACAATTGGTCGTCTCATATTATTATAGACTATTAGGATGTCACTAGCCATTAATTTGGCTAATCTCCCAATTTCCTATTGGGGGCTACTCTTTCCCACGAGTAGGCTCAGTTGCAGGTCTGGAGGCTCAGGAGTAGCAGTAGGAGTCCAGAGGCGGAGTTAGAGTTGCAGTGTCACCTTTCTACTTAGTACGTTAGTCTTGTAGTCCTTTCGCTTCAGTTATTGTAATTGTATTGGAATAAGTGTTTTTATTAGTTAGTTAGTATTCTATGGTTGTAGTTGCAATGGTTCCAGCTGAATTCCTTTGGGTAGGCCTCTCCTCAAGGCCCTAAGCTTAGGATAGATTATAATGAAAATATAAGTGCATATAAATGACTAAATTGATTAACCCTGTAGATAGGAACCCTATACTGGTGCACCTGAGTGTTAGGGAGTGGGTGAGACTACTTGGCTAGCCGTAAGAGGCTTGAGCCTCATGCTCCCTCAGATAGACTCCTGTCAGTATGTAGTGGCACCGACAGGTCACACATACTGAGAGGATAGGACTTTTGAAGGTTGAGCTTGACTAGATAATATCTTCTCTTTGTTGATAATTTCTCTTTCTTTGCTTTTTAATAAAAATGTTTTTCGAAAAATCAAATTTAAAAGATTCCCCTCTTGTTTCTCCCTCCTTCTTTTTTTTCATATTAGAGAGCGTAGAAGCCCTGTGAGAACCCAAATTGGTGTAATTAATTGACCAGACCCAAAATCCTATCCTTTTCTCACCTCACACCCCAGGGATCGGTCTTCAGATTTCTGGGGCGTGACAGCTGGTATCAGAGCTTAGGGATATGTTCCTAGGGGTTTTGTTAGGATGTGGTTCGTGTCTTGCGATTCTTTCTTCGGAAAGTTTAGACTCTAGTGGTGTTAGAATGTTTTCTAGGGATTGTATAGATAGTTAGTCGATAGAATCTCGTAGTAGCTAGTGGTGGTATAGCGAGTATTTCTAAGGATAAGGACCTAGGGTTAATCATACTTGGAGAACTGGTTTTGTTTGAGGAATTGATCTGTAACTAAGAACTGTCTATGATTGAGTTTTTGATTGATCGAGAATCGTGAATCAATCTATATGTCGTATGAGTATGATTGTATTTGAACTCTGATGTGCTGTAATGTTTAGGTTTAGAGTTAGTCGTTGCAACTCGGGTGATAGTTCTTAGGAAGGAGCCACGTGGAACATCTTAACCAATGGTGGTATTTCTTGATCTCTAGTCAGAAGTATAGTGTTTGAGTCTATATCAGAGTATAGGTTGGGAGCCTTCTAATATGGATTCTTTTGAACTTTTTGTGGTAAGGAGCTGACCAAGGACTAGATATTCAACTCTAGTTAGTAATTTGGTTGATTGGTTTTGGAATGGATGTATTTGAATATATCTGGAAGGATGTATATCCTTGATGGTTTATCTAGCATGGTTGTGAGGTTACTCTTTTTGTTGGTTTTGTTATTTTTTTCGTTGACCCTAAGCGCTAGAAACCTAGTCGGTGTTTTATGATTCCTTGATCTTTGTTGACCCTTAGTATTCGAGACCTAGTCGATGTTTAGGATCCCTTGATCTTCGTTGACCCTTAGTACTAGAGACTTAGTTGGTGTTTTAGGATTCCTTGATTCTTGTTGACCATTGGTACAAGAGACCTAGTTGGTGTTTTTAGGATTGTCCATTATCTCGATATAGATGTAATAATTATATTAGTTTTTTTGTTAGATCTCTTTGGTGTATCGTGGGTTATAATTAGTAAGGTATAGAGCTTGTGTGCTTTTTAATAGATCCTATGAGTAATGATGATAACCCTTAGGGGCAGTAGTTTCAAAGAGTGTACCAGGAGATGGAAATCTCAGGTAGTAGTTGAGTTCACTTGGTTCTCAAATTTCGGGATGTCTCGGTGGAGACCTTCGCGACAGGATACACACTCTTCCTCGAGAAATTTGGCGGTGGATTATGACTGTCCGGTAGAGGACATTGTGAGGCTACGCACTTTTTCTTCGAAGGATTTGGCGGATACATACGCACTGACTCTTCGGAGGCTTTGGCGGTTGGTTTCGCAGTTCCTGTTGGAACTTGCGGCAGAGCGTGCACTGTTTCTTCGGAAACTTTGGCAGCTGGCAGAGCTTGCACTGTTCCCAATCGGAACTTTGGCAGCTAGTTACGCAGTTCCTGTTGGAACTTGCGGCAGAGCGTGCACTGTTTCTTCGGAAACTTTGGCAGCTGGCAGAGCTTGCACTGTTCCCAATCGGAACTTTGGCAGCTAGTTACGCAGTTCCTGTTGGAACTTGCGGCAGAGCGTGCACTGTTTCTTCGGAAACTTTGGCAGCTGGCAGAGCTTGCACTGTTCCCAATCGGAACTTTGGCAGCTAGTTACGCAGTTCCTGTTGGAACTTGCGGCAGAGCGTGTACTGTTTCTTCGGAAACTTTGGCAGCTGGCAGAGCTTGCACTGTTCCCAATCGAAACTTTGGCAGCTAGTTACGCAGTTCCTGTTGGAACTTGCGGCAGAGCGTGCACTGTTTCTTCGGAAACTTTGGCAGCTGGCAGAGCTTGCACTGTTCCCAATCGGAACTTTGGCAGCTAGTTACGCAGTTCCTGTTGGAACTTGCGGCAGAGCGTGCACTGTTTCTTCGGAAACTTTGGCAGCTGGCAGAGCTTGCACTGTTCCCAATCGGAACTTTGGCAGCTAGTTACGCAGTTCCTGTTGGAACTTGCGGCAGGGCGTGCACTGTTTCTTCGGAAACTTTGGCAGCTGGCAGAGCTTGCACTGTTCCTAATCGGAACTTTGGCAGCTAGTTACGCAGTTCCTGTTGGAACTCGCGGCAGAGCGTGCACTGGCCGTAGGGCAGTGACGTTGAGATGAAATTTAGATAATTGAGTACTAGAGTATTGTTAGTGACCATGCTAAGGGACTTGCTTACGTTTTTAGAAATTAGGAATGCATTATCAGTTGGAATCTTAAGAATAATCATTATTTAGGGGATTCACTTAGCTTTGTTTCTAATTGTTTTGGTTTAGGACCGATCAACCAATCTTGCAGAAAGATATTGTCAGTATAAGGTGTAATCATGTCGGTATCCTAGTCTTCGACTCCATTTGGTCAGTAGGTTAGTTGTTCTCGTAGTTGAGTATTTTCTACACGAGTAGTAAGTTTCCTCGTATATCTGAATTGTACATCATAGTGTATCTTTTAGAAGGTTTCAAAGTCATGCCACAATAACATAGTTGGGAGTGTTAGTACTAGGTCTTTCTTTAAGTATTGGTGTTTTACGATTCATCATTGTTCCCTCCTTATTCTCGTTCGTTTGGGGCATAGTTGTGCTATCTTGGACTCAACTTTTTCTAGGTTAGTCAGTGTGTATGTTGGGATATCCAATTCGTATCATAGTAGTGTCTTCCTTGTAGGTTAGTAGTGGTTGTGTGGGTAATAGAGGTATTTCCTCCAGAGAGAAATCTCGTAGAAATTAAGTCTAGATGCATATGTTTGAGTCGTCTAGTTGTCGTTTTCAGTTTGGATCTATAGGTGTATGAGGGTAGTTCTATGTGTATATACGAATAAATTTTTTTTGTACCGTTAGATTATAGTGTCCCGTGATCTTATTTCATGAGTCAAACTGTTACCTTACTTCTGGATAAGGGGGACGCTCTTTATCCAGAAGAAGGAGACAATCTAAACTCATGAAAGTCTATATTAGTCCTTAATGATTAGAATGGAAGATGAAAACCAAAGCTCGTATCCGCGGTGCGAGAACTTGGAGATTCATCTCTATCCTAATAATTATGAGAGTCGATTCGTATAATGTTTAGGTTAGTAGAGAGAGTAGGATTGTGAGTAGTAGAGGGTCAGGGTTTTCTTTTAGTAAGATTTGGTGTAGTGACTTGGCTTTCTTGTTGGCAGTGTTAGTGAGGATCTTCGTACTTGTTATAGTTAACTTTTCATTGCTATAATGTTCTTATTTTGGAAGTAGAGATGAGTGGACTCGTATATATGATTTTTGTAGTTGAATTTTCGGGACGAAAATTTTTTTAAGGTGTGTAGGTTGTAACACCTGTGGTGTTAGATTTGAGAATAATAGACGATCCCCCATGGCTAGTTTCGTCTTTTTGCAGCCAGACTTTTTCTTTGGGCTTTTTCCCAATAAACGGAACGTAAACCTATGAGATGTTTTACGTTCACATTCTCCGTAACTTCGAGCATGTCACGATGGTGCGTTCCGTGCAACGATCATGTGTATGCGCAGCCAGTTTCGGCAGCCCGGCAGGTAAACCCTAGAAAAACGATAATTGGTCGATAGTTGTAGCCGTTTTGTTTTCCATGAGACATCGGGTAATCGGATTATAACGAAACAAGATACGTTAGATGAGTCTCTGAGAGAGCCTTCCAATGAGCCTGAGTTTGGGTCGATCCGACACCCGGGTGAATAGTTATTGCTATTTTGAGTTTTGGAGTCTTTCCTTCTTTCCGGGAGATTTAGGAGTCAGAAAATTATGTACCAAGCACTAACGCGTTCGCGTTGACGAGACCTTTCCAACGAATCCTCTCGGGCCCTATTCCGACTTCCGGTTTGATAGTTACAAGTGATTATTCTTTTTAGCCCGGTTGATGGACGAATCGCACCCGGATTCCAACCGAGCCCGATTCAGGGCTCGGGACCGAGCCCGACCAGCCCTGGATCCTGCCTCCCGGTCTCCTAGCATAGTTTAGGCTCTCTTGACCTCCCTCCCCATTTATTTAGAATCCGAAATTCGGATGGTAATTATCGGGTAAGATTTCGGGATGACAATCCATATCTTTTAGCCCTTATCCCTATCTTTCTTATCTTTATCCCCTTAACCAACCCTATCCCCATCCCTTCTTATCACAACAGCCTCCCCCCTCTATAAATAGAGCGAGAACGGGAGAGAGAGAGAAGGACATAGAGAGAGAGAGGAACGTGAGAGAGAACGAGAGGAGAGAGAGAGAGAACGGGAGGAATAGAGAGAGAGATGGAGGGAGAGGACTAGAGAGAGAATCAGCGGCTTCATCTCTATCCCCGACTCCGGTGAGCACCGGCGAACCCGACAACACACCCAGGTCAGCCCTCCCCCCTTCCCACCTCCTCTCTTCCGTCCGAACAAACCGAACCGGCCACCACCATGGCTGCAACCCAAGCCCCTCCACGCGCAGCCGAACCTCCAACCCGACCTCACCCTCATCTCCCTTGCCGCGGCCCGCACGGGCGGACACCGCCGCCGCAACCGAGCCCTCCCCGGCGCACCACCACCGGCCGCAACCCCATGCGAGCCCCACCGGCCGAACCTCGGGCTCCGACGGGCGCTCCGGCCACCTCCCACCGCGCCTCCTCCGTAGGGGTAGTGCGGGAGAGGCCGGCCGAGCGCTCGCCGGCGCTCCAGGCCGCCTCTCCCGCCGGCCGCCAGCTCGCAGGAACCCCCCCCCCCCCGGCTGGACGTCTCGTGGAGAAGATGATCATGGGGGGGGGGCAATTAGGTAATTTCCCGGGTTAAATAATAAACCCCAGACCCGACCTTTTAAACCCTGAACCCAGACCCGACCCGTTTAGCCCTGAACCCGACCCAGCAGATTTGACCCGAGCCATGCAGCGAACCGGTCTGGTTCACCTGAACCAGACCCGTGAACCAGTGAATTTTGGTTCGACTGCCATTTCTCCGTCTGAACTCGGAATTGGACGAAACCAACGCCATTTCGATCGGCTCGGAAAATACTACCTGTTGGTCATAGTTTAGCATAGTAATAATACTGTTTAATACCCTGTTTTATCCTTTGACCTGATATTATCGCGGTACCGTGGTTTGACCACCGTTTCATCGTCCGAACTTGGATTCGGACGAAATTAGCGGCATTGTGCTCAGAACATTGAGTTCTACCTTTTAAACCTAGAAGATAACCCTAGAACCCCTTCTACCCTATTGAACCGATCGTAGACCGGTTTTCACCGGTTTGACCCGAAACCATCCGACCGAAGTCGGATTCCAGCAAAACCGGAACCATCGGAAAGGGTTCTTCGAGCCCGATTCGATAAGTAGGTTTAGCTTCTAATTACTTGTTGGCCTAGTAGTGTTTAGGTTCGAGTTCTTCAGTCACACAGATTTGCATGCTGTCGACTCAATGTTGGTCCCCTATCGAGGGTGCCCGACTATCCTTGGCATAGAACCCTCGTCGTTGACTCTTGTGTTTTAATCGATAGCATTGTGATATAGAGCTGTGCATGTTATCAGACTGTGATCGTGGTGATCCAACGGAGGCGGATCAGAGGCAACTAGCAGGAGTCGTGTGCGATCGACAACCAGGTGACATCTACTACCCTTGCGTGGTCTTTAATAGTGGGAAATGAGAATGACTAAGGGTAGGTGTCCATGACACTGCATGCGAGCCCCGCCGGGCATCGTCGCATGTGGTCAAGTGGACCCCGCCTTGCATGCGGAGTCGCGAGTCCGGCGACGCATGCTTAAAATATTAATAGAATAATAATAATGATTGCTTTTGATTGTATGGACACCGTAATTAGGATTCCTTTAAATTAAATGATAAATTGAATAACTAATGATTATCGGGACCCACTCTCCTGAGAGGAGTATGACAACCCTAGCACATGGGTCACTGGGATGAGTGTTTTACTTTATTGATTTATTATGTTGCATGGGTTGCGAGAGCAGTACGGGACCAGGGGTAAATTGTTGGAAATTGATAAGCATTAAATAGACTTTTTTGTAGCTTCATTGTATATGTTGAAAGATGTTATGTGTGAATCTACCTGGTTAGAGGGTAGGGACCCCGTGCGCGCAAGGGCCGTAAACCACCCTGCCGTACAGCCGAAGTTAAATAGGTTAGGGGTCACGGGCAAGGGTTGTGGTAAAGCCAATAGGAGGTGCCCTCGAGTAGGGATTGGCCTAGCAACCCTGTCCCGGGGAGTTGAAGTCCCCATAGTAAACCAAGTTGGGCGGTAGAGCTCCACCGTGAAAGACGGAAAACCCCTTATGATCATCTGGGTGATTTGTGCATGATGTTGGTGGATGCACGGCGAGAGAGTTGGCCCTCTATATCGAAATAAAATGCCCTATAGTAATGCCCGACCGGGGGCAGGATGAACAAAATATCCGAGGTTCACATTTTGTTAGTGTGTGTGTTTTATCTATACATGAAATTAGAATTGTGTGACTGTTTATATGATGACTTCGTGACTTTATCTGAACGTATTATTTAATTTGTTCTTTAATGCTGTAGAACATTGAATGGACTTTATGTTAGATAACTTAGTGACAGTAGGAATTGCATGTGAATATAGACTATTGATAGGTTTAGGTATCATTCTACAAACATAGATCATACTAGAACTGCTAGATTTTATCTTAATTTATTACAATTGGTCGTCTCATATTATTATAGACTATTAGGATGTCACTAGCCATTAATTTGGCTAATCTCCCAATTTCCTATTGGGGGCTACTCTTTCCCACGAGTAGGCTCAGTTGCAGGTCTGGAGGCTCAGGAGTAGCAGTAGGAGTCCAGAGGCGGAGTTAGAGTTGCAGTGTCACCTTTCTACTTAGTACGTTAGTCTTGTAGTCCTTTCGCTTCAGTTATTGTAATTGTATTGGAATAAGTGTTTTTATTAGTTAGTTAGTATTCTATGGTTGTAGTTGCAATGGTTCCAGCTGAATTCCTTTGGGTAGGCCTCTCCTCAAGGCCCTAAGCTTAGGATAGATTATAATGAAAATATAAGTGTATATAAATGACTAAATTGATTAACCCTGTAGATAGGAACCCTATACTGGTGCACCTGAGTGTTAGGGAGTGGGTGAGACTGCTTGGCTAGCCGTAAGAGGCTTGAGCCTCATGCTCCCTCAGATAGACTCCTGTCAGTATGTAGTGGCACCGACAGGTCACACATACTGAGAGGATAGGACTTTTGAAGGTTGAGCTTGACTAGATAATATCTTCTCTTTGTTGATAATTTCTCTTTCTTTGCTTTTTAATAAAAATGTTTTTCGAAAAATCAAATTTAAAAGATTCCCCTCTTGTTTCTCCCTCCTTCTTGTTTTTCATATTAGAGAGCGTAGAAGCCCTGTGAGAACCCAAATTGGTGTAATTAATTGACCAGACCCAAAATCCTATCCTTTTCTCACCTCACACCCCAGGGATCGGTCTTCAGATTTCTGGGGCGTGACAGCTGGTATCAGAGCTTAGGGATATGTTCCTAGGGGTTTTGTTAGGATGTGGTTCGTGTCTTGCGATTCTTTCTTCGGAAAGTTTAGACTCTAGTGGTGTTAGAATGTTTTCTAGGGATTGTATAGATAGTGAGTCGATAGAATCTCGTAGTAGCTAGTGGTGGTATAGCGAGTATTTCTAAGGATAAGGACCTAGGGTTAATCATACTTGGAGAACTGGTTTTGTTTGAGGAATTGATCTGTAACTAAGAACTGTCTATGATTGAGTTTTTGATTGATCGAGAATCGTGAATCAATCTATATGTCGTATAAGTATGATTGTATTTGAACTCTGATGTGCTGTAATGTTTAGGTTTAGAGTTAGTCGTTGCAACTCGGGTGATAGTTCTTAGGAAGGAGCCACGTGGAATATCTTAACCAATGGTGGTATTTCTTGATCTCTAGTCAGAAGTATAGTGTTTGAGTCTATATCAGAGTATAGGTTGGGAGCCTTCTAATATGGATTCTTTTGAACTTTTTGTGGTAAGGAGCTGACCAAGGACTAGATATTCAACTCTAGTTAGTAATTTGGTTGATTGGTTTTGGAATGGATGTATTTGAATATATCTGGAAGGATGTATATCCTTGATGGTTTATCTAGCATGGTTGTGAGGTTACTCTTTTTGTTGGTTTTGTTATTTTTTTCGTTGACCCTAAGCGCTAGAAACCTAGTCGGTGTTTTATGATTCCTTGATCTTTGTTGACCCTTAGTATTCGAGACCTAGTCGATGTTTAGGATCCCTTGATCTTCGTTGACCCTTAGTACTAGAGACTTAGTTGGTGTTTTAGGATTCCTTGATTCTTGTTGACCATTGGTACAAGAGACCTAGTTGGTGTTTTTAGGATTGTCCATTATCTCGATATAGATGTAATAATTATATTAGTTTTTTTGTTAGATCTCTCTGGTGTATCGTGGGTTATAATTAGTAAGGTATAGAGCTTGTGTGCTTTTTAATAGATCCTATGAGTAATGATGATAACCCTTAGGGGCAGTAGTTTCAAAGAGTGTACCAGGAGATGGAAATCTCAGGTAGTAGTTGAGTTCACTTGGTTCCCAAATTTCGGGATGTCTCGGTGGAGACCTTCGCGACAGGATACACACTCTTCCTCGAGAAATTTGGCGGTGGATTATGACTGTCCGGTAGAGGACATTGTGAGGCTACGCACTTTTTCTTCGAAGGATTTGGCGGATACATACGCACTGACTCTTCGGAGGCTTTGGCGGTTGGTTTCGCAGTTCCTGTTGGAACTTGCGGCAGAGCGTGCACTGTTTCTTCGGAAACTTTGGCAGCTGGCAGAGCTTGCACTGTTCCCAATCGGAACTTTGGCAGCTAGTTACGCAGTTCCTGTTGGAACTTGCGGCAGAGCGTGCACTGTTTCTTCGGAAACTTTGGCAGCTGGCAGAGCTTGCACTGTTCCCAATCGGAACTTTGGCAGCTAGTTACGCAGTTCCTGTTGGAACTTGCGGCAGAGCGTGCACTGTTTCTTCGGAAACTTTGGCAGCTGGCAGAGCTTGCACTGTTCCCAATCGGAACTTTGGCAGCTAGTTACGCAGTTCCTGTTGGAACTTGCGGCAGAGCGTGCACTGTTTCTTCGGAAACTTTGGCAGCTGGCAGAGCTTGCACTGTTCCCAATCGGAACTTTGGCAGCTAGTTACGCAGTTCCTGTTGGAACTTGCGGCAGAGCGTGCACTGTTTCTTCGGAAACTTTGGCAGCTGGCAGAGCTTGCACTGTTCCCAATCGGAACTTTGGCAGCTAGTTACGCAGTTCCTGTTGGAACTTGCGGCAGAGCGTGCACTGTTTCTTCGGAAACTTTGGCAGCTGGCAGAGCTTGGACTGTTCCCAATCGGAACTTTGGCAGCTAGTTACGCAGTTCCTGTTGGAACTTGCGGCAGGGCGTGCACTGTTTCTTCGGAAACTTTGGCAGCTGGCAGAGCTTGCACTGTTCCTAATCGGAACTTTGGCAGCTAGTTACGCAGTTCCTGTTGGAACTCGCGGCAGAGCGTGCACTGGCCGTAGGGCAGTGACGTTGAGATGAAATTTAGATAATTGAGTACTAGAGTGTTGTTAGTGACCATGCTAAGGGACTTGCTTACGTTTTTAGAAATTAGGAATGCATTATCAGTTGGAATCTTAAGAATAATCATTATTTAGGGGATTCACTTAGCTTTGTTTCTAATTGTTTTGGTTTAGGACCGATCAACCAATCTTGCAGAAAGATATTGTCAGTATAAGGTGTAATCATGTCGGTATCCTAGTCTTCGACTCCATTTGGTCAGTAGGTTAGTTGTTCTCGTAGTTAAGTATTTTCTACACGAGTAGTAAGTTTCCTCGTATATCTGAATTGTACATCATAGTGTATCTTTTAGAAGGTTTCAAAGTCATGCCACAATAACATAGTTGGGAGTGTTAGTACTAGGTCTTTCTTTAAGTATTGGTGTTTTACGATTCATCATTGTTCCCTCCTTATTCTCGTTCGTTTGGGGCATAGTTGTGCTATCTTGGACTCAACTTTTTCTAGGTTAGTCAGTGTGTATGTTGGGATATCCAATTCGTATCATAGTAGTGTCTTCCTTGTAGGTTAGTAGTGGTTGTGTGGGTAATAGAGGTATTTCCTCCAGAGAGAAATCTCGTAGAAATTAAGTCTAGATGCATAAGTTTGAGTCGTCTAGTTATCGTTTTCAGTTTGGATCTATAGGTGTATGAGGGTAGTTCTATGTGTATATACGAATAAATTTTTTTTGTACCGTTAGATTATAGTGTCCCGTGATCTTATTTCATGAGTCAAACTGTTACCTTACTTCTGGATAAGGGGGACGCTCTTTATCCAGAAGAAGGAGACAATCTGAACTCATGAAAGTCTATATTAGTCCTTAATGATTAGAATGGAAGATGAAAACCAAAGCTCGTATCCGCGGTGCGAGAACTTGGAGATTCATCTCTATCCTAATAATTATGAGAGTCGATTCGTATAATGTTTAGGTTAGTAGAGAGAGTAGGATTGTGAGTAGTAGAGGGTCAGGGTTTTCTTTTAGTAAGATTTGGTGTAGTGACTTGGCTTTCTTGTTGGCAGTGTTAGTGAGGATCTTCGTACTTGTTATAGTTAACTTTTCATTGCTATAATGTTCTTATTTTGGAAGTAGAGATGAGTGGACTCGTATATATGATTTTTGTAGTTGAATTTTCGGGACGAAAATTTTTTTAAGGTGTGTAGGTTGTAACACCTGTGGTGTTAGATTTGAGAATAATAGACGATCCCCCATGGCTAGTTTCGTCTTTTTGCAACCAGACTTTTTCTTTGGGCTTTTTCCCAATAAACGGAACGTAAACCTATGAGATGTTTTACGTTCACATTCTCCGTAACTTCGAGCATGTCACGATGGTGCGTTCCGTGCAATGATCATGTGTATGCGCAGCCAGTTTCGGCAGCCCGGCAGGTAAACCCTAGAAAAACGATAATTGGTCGATAGTTGTAGCCGTTTTGTTTTCCATGAGAGATCGGGTAATCGGATTATAACGAAACAAGATACGTTAGATGAGGCTCTGAGAGAGCCTTCCAATGAGCCTGAGTTTGGGTCGATCTGACACCCGGGTGAATAGTTATTGCTATTTTGAGTTTTGGAGTCTTTCCTTCTTTCCGGGAGATTTAGGAGTCAGAAAATTATGTACCAAGCACTAACGCGTTCGCGTTGACGAGACCTTTCCAACGAATCCTCTCGGGCCCTATTCCGACTTCCGGTTTGATAGTTACAAGTGATTATTCTTTTTAGCCCGGTTGATGGATGAATCGCACCCGGATTCCAACCGAGCCCGATTCAGGGCTCGGGACCGAGCCCGACCAGCCCTGGATCCTGCCTCCCGGTCTCCTAGCATAGTTTAGGCTCTCTTGACCTCCCTCCCCATTTATTTAGAATCCGAAATTCGGATGGTAATTATCGGGTAAGATTTCGGGATGACAATCCATATCTTTTAGCCCTTATCCCTATCTTTCTTATCTTTATCCCCTTAACCAACCCTATCCCCATCCCTTCTTATCACAACAGCCTCCCCCCTCTATAAATAGAGCGAGAACGGGAGAGAGAGAGAAGGACGTAGAGAGAGAGAGGAACGTGAGAGAGAACGAGAGGAGAGAGAGAGAGAGAACGGGAGGAATAGAGAGAGAGATGGAGGGAGAGGACTAGAGAGAGGATCAGCGGATTCATCTCTATCCCCGACTCCGGTGAGCACCGGCGAACCCGACAACACACCCAGGTCAGCCCTCCCCCCTTCCCACCTCCTCTCTTCCGTCCGAACAAACCGAACCGGCCACCACCATGGCTGCAACCCAAGCCCCTCCACGCGCAGCCGAACCTCCAACCCGACCTCACCCTCATCTCCCTTGCCGCGGCCCGCACTGGCGGACACCGCCGCCGCAACCGAGCCCTCCCCGGCGCACCACCACCGGCCGCAACCCCATGCGAGCCCCACCGGCCGAACCTCGGGCTCCGACGGGCGCTCCGGCCACCTCCCACCGCGCCTCCTCCGTAGGGGTAGTGCGGGAGAGGCCGGCCGAGCGCTCGCCGGCGCTCCAGGCCGCCTCTCCCGCCGGCCGCCGGCTCGCAGGAACCCCCCCCCACCCCCCCCCCCCGGCTGGACGTCTCGTGGAGAAGATGATCATGGGGGGGGGGGGGGGGGCAATTAGGTAATTTCCCGGGTTAAATAATAAACCCCAGACCCGACCTTTTAAACCCTGAACCCAGACCCGACCCGTTTAGCCCTGAACCCGACCCAGCAGATTTGACCCGAGCCATACAGCGAACCGGTCTGGTTCACCTGAACCAGACCCGTGAACCAGTGAATTTTGGTTCGACTGCCATTTCTCCGTCTGAACTCGGAATTGGACGAAACCAATGCCATTTCGACCGGCTCGGAAAATACTACCTGTTGGTCATAGTTTAGCATAGTAATAATACTGTTTAATACCCTGTTTTATCCTTTGACCTGATATTATCGTGGTACCGTGGTTTGACCACCGTTTCATCGTCCGAACTTGGATTCGGACGAAATTAGCGGCATTGTGCTCAGAACATTGAGTTCTACCTTTTAAACCTAGAAGATAACCCTAGAACCCCTTCTACCCTATTGAACCGATCGTAGACCGGTTTTCACCGGTTTGACCCGAAACCATCCGACCGAAGTCGGATTCCAGCAAAACCGGAACCATCGGAAAGGGTTCTTCGAGCCCGATTCGATAAGTAGGTTTAGCTTCTAATTACTTGTTGGCCTAGTAGTGTTTAGGTTCGAGTTCTTCAGTCGCACAGATTTGCGTGCTGTCGACTCAATGTTGGTCCCCTATCGAGGGTGCCCGACTATCCTTGGCATAGAACCCTCGTCGTTGACTCTTGTGTTTTAATCGATAGCATTGTGATATAGAGCTGTGCATGTTATCAGACTGTGATCGTGGTGATCCAACGGAGGCGGATCAGAGGCAACTAGCAGGAGTCGTGTGCGATCGACAACCAGGTGACATCTACTACCCTTGCGTGGTCTTTAATAGTGGGAAATGAGAATGACTAAGGGTAGGTGTCCATGACACTGCATGCGAGCCCCGCCGGGCATCGTCGCATGTGGTCAAGTGGACCCCGCCTTGCATGCGGAGTCGCGAGTCCGGCGACGCATGCTTAAAATATTAATAGAATAATAATAATGATTGCTTTTGATTGTATGGACACCGTAATTAGGATTCCTTTAAATTAAATGATAAATTGAATAACTAATGATTATCGGGACCCACTCTCCTGAGAGGAGTATGACAACCCTAGCACATGGGTCACTGGGATGAGTGTTTTACTTTATTGATTTATTATGTTGCATGGGTTGCGAGAGCAGTACGGGACCAGGGGTAAATTGTTGGAAATTGATAAGCATTAAATAGACTTTTTTGTAGCTTCATTGTATATGTTGAAAGATGTTATGTGTGAATCTACCTGGTTAGAGGGTAGGGACCCCGTGCGCGCAAGGGCCGTAAACCACCCTGCGCGTACAGCCGAAGTTAAATAGGTTAGGGGTCACGGGCAAGGGTTGTGGTAAAGCCAATAGGAGGTGCCCTCGAGTAGGGATTGGCCTAGCAACCCTGTCCCGGGGAGTTGAAGTCCCCATAGTAAAGCAAGTTGGGCGGTAGAGCTCCACCGTGAAAGACGGAAAACCCCTTATGATCATCTGGGTGATTTGTGCATGATGTTGGTGGATGCACGGCGAGAGAGTTGGCCCTCTATATCGAAATAAAATGCCCTATAGTAATGCCCGACCGGGGGCAGGATGAACAAAATATCCGAGGTTCACATTTTGTTAGTGTGTGTGTTTTATCTATACATGAAATTAGAATTGTGTGACTGTTTATATGATGACTTCGTGACTTTATCTGAACGTATTATTTAATTTGTTCTTTAATGCTGTAGAACATTGAATGGGCTTTATGTTAGATAACTTAGTGACAGTAGGAATTGCATGTGAATATAGACTATTGATAGGTTTAGGTATCATTCTACAAACATAGATCATACTAGAACTGCTAGATTTTATCTTAATTTATTACAATTGGTCGTCTCATATTATTATAGACTATTAGGATGTCACTAGCCATTAATTTGGCTAATCTCCCAATTTCCTATTGGGGGCTACTCTTTCCCACGAGTAGGCTCAGTTGCAGGTCTGGAGGCTCAGGAGTAGCAGTAGGAGTCCAGAGGCGGAGTTAGAGTTGCAGTGTCACCTTTCTACTTAGTACGTTAGTCTTGTAGTCCTTTCGCTTCAGTTATTGTAATTGTATTGGAATAAGTGTTTTTATTAGTTAGTTAGTATTCTATGGTTGTAGTTGCAATGGTTCCAGCTGAATTCCTTTGGGTAGGCCTCTCCTCAAGGCCCTAAGCTTAGGATAGATTATAATGAAAATATAAGTGCATATAAATGACTAAATTGATTAACCCTGTAGATAGGAACCCTATACTGGTGCACCTGAGTGTTAGGAAGTGGGTGAGACTACTTGGCTAGCCGTAAGAGGCTTAAGCCTCATGCTCCCTCAGATAGACTCCTGTCAGTATGTAGTGGCACCGACAGGTCACACATACTGAGAGGATAGGACTTTTGAAGGTTGAGCTTGACTAGATAATATCTTCTCTTTGTTGATAATTTCTCTTTCTTTGCTTTTTAATAAAAATGTTTTTCGAAAAATCAAATTTAAAAGATTCCCCTCTTGTTTCTCCCTCCTTCTTGTTTTTCATATTAGAGAGCGTAGAAGCCCTGTGAGAACCCAAATTGGTGTAATTAATTGACCAGACCCAAAATCCTATCCTTTTCTCACCTCACACCCCAGGGATCGGTCTTCAGATTTCTGGGGCGTGACAGCTGGTATCAGAGCTTAGGGATATGTTCCTAGGGGTTTTGTTAGGATGTGGTTCGTGTCTTGCGATTCTTTCTTCGGAAAGTTTAGACTCTAGTGGTGTTAGAATGTTTTCTAGGGATTGTATAGATAGTGAGTCGATAGAATCTCGTAGTAGCTAGTGGTGGTATAGCGAGTATTTCTAAGGATAAGGACCTAGGGTTAATCATACTTGGAGAACTGGTTTTGTTTGAGGAATTGATCTGTAACTAAGAACTGTCTATGATTGAGTTTTTGATTGATCGAGAATCGTGAATCAATCTATATGTCGTATGAGTATGATTGTATTTGAACTCTGATGTGCTGTAATGTTTAGGTTTAGAGTTAGTCGTTGCAACTCGGGTGATAGTTCTTAGGAAGGAGCCACGTGGAACATCTTAACCAATGGTGGTATTTCTTGATCTCTAGTCAGAAGTATAGTGTTTGAGTCTATATCAGAGTATAGGTTGGGAGCCTTCTAATATGGATTCTTTTGAACTTTTTGTGGTAAGGAGCTGACCAAGGACTAGATATTCAACTCTAGTTAGTAATTTGGTTGATTGGTTTTGGAATGGATGTATTTGAATATATCTGGAAGGATGTATATCCTTGATGGTTTATCTAGCATGGTTGTGAGGTTACTCTTTTTGTTGGTTTTGTTATTTTTTTCGTTGACCCTAAGCGCTAGAAACCTAGTCGGTGTTTTATGATTCCTTGATCTTTGTTGACCCTTAGTATTCGAGACCTAGTCGATGTTTAGGATCCCTTGATCTTCGTTGACCCTTAGTACTAGAGACTTAGTTGGTGTTTTAGGATTCCTTGATTCTTGTTGACCATTGGTACAAGAGACCTAGTTGGTGTTTTTAGGATTGTCCATTATCTCGATATAGATGTAATAATTATATTAGTTTTTTTGTTAGATCTCTCTGGTGTATCGTGGGTTATAATTAGTAAGGTATAGAGCTTGTGTGCTTTTTAATAGATCCTATGAGTAATGATGATAACCCTTAGGGGCAGTAGTTTCAAAGAGTGTACCAGGAGATGGAAATCTCAGGTAGTAGTTGAGTTCACTTGGTTCCCAAATTTCGGGATGTCTCGGTGGAGACCTTCGCGACAGGATACACACTCTTCCTCGAGAAATTTGGCGGTGGATTATGACTGTCCGGTAGAGGACATTGTGAGGCTACGCACTTTTTCTTCGAAGGATTTGGCGGATACATACGCACTGACTCTTCGGAGGCTTTGGCGGTTGGTTTCGCAGTTCCTGTGTGAACTTGCGGCAGAGCGTGCACTGTTTCTTCGGAAACTTTGGCAGCTGGCAGAGCTTGCACTGTTCCCAATCGGAACTTTGGCAGCTAGTTACGCAGTTCCTGTTGGAACTTGCGGCAGAGCGTGCACTGTTTCTTCGGAAACTTTGGCAGCTGGCAGAGCTTGCACTGTTCCCAATCGGAACTTTGGCAGCTAGTTACGCAGTTCCTGTTGGAACTTGCGGCAGAGCGTGCACTGTTTCTTCGGAAACTTTGGCAGCTGGCAGAGCTTGCACTGTTCCCAATCGGAACTTTGGCAGCTAGTTACGCAGTTCCTGTTGGAACTTGCGGAAGAGCGTGCACTGTTTCTTCGGAAACTTTGGCAGCTGGCAGAGCTTGCACTGTTCCCAATCGGAACTTTGGCAGCTAGTTACGCAGTTCCTGTTGGAACTTGCGGCAGAGCGTGCACTGTTTCTTTGGAAACTTTGGCAGCTGGCAGAGCTTGCACTGTTCCCAATCGGAACTTTGGCAGCTAGTTACGCAGTTCCTGTTGGAACTTGCGGCAGAGCGTGCACTGTTTCTTCGGAAACTTTGGCAGCTGGCAGAGCTTGCACTGTTCCCAATCAGAACTTTGGCAGCTAGTTACGCAGTTCCTGTTGGAACTTGCGGCAGGGCGTGCACTGTTTCTTCGGAAACTTTGGCAGCTGGCAGAGCTTGCACTGTTCCTAATCGGAACTTTGGCAGCTAGTTACGCAGTTCCTGTTGGAACTCGCGGCAGAGCGTGCACTGGCCGTAGGGCAGTGACGTTGAGATGAAATTTAGATAATTGAGTACTAGAGTGTTGTTAGTGACCATGCTAAGGGACTTGCTTACGTTTTTAGAAATTAGGAATGCATTATCAGTTGGAATCTTAAGAATAATCATTATTTAGGGGATTCACTTAGCTTTGTTTCTAATTGTTTTGGTTTAGGACCGATCAACCAATCTTGCAGAAAGATATTGTCAGTATAAGGTGTAATCATGTCGGTATCCTAGTCTTCGACTCCATTTGGTCAGTAGGTTAGTTGTTCTCGTAGTTGAGTATTTTCTACACGAGTAGTAAGTTTCCTCGTATATCTGAATTGTACATCATAGTGTATCTTTTAGAAGGTTTCAAAGTCATGCCACAATAACATAGTTGGGAGTGTTAGTACTAGGTCTTTCTTTAAGTATTGGTGTTTTACGATTCATCATTGTTCCCTCCTTATTCTCGTTCGTTTGGGGCATAGTTGTGCTATCTTGGACTCAACTTTTTCTAGGTTAGTCAGTGTGTATGTTGGGATATCCAATTCGTATCATAGTAGTGTCTTCCTTGTAGGTTAGTAGTGGTTGTGTGGGTAATAGAGGTATTTCCTCCAGAGAGAAATCTCGTAGAAATTAAGTCTAGATGCATAAGTTTGAGTCGTCTAGTTATCGTTTTCAGTTTGGATCTATAGGTGTATGAGGGTAGTTCTATGTGTATATACGAATAAATTTTTTTTGTACCGTTAGATTATAGTGTCCCGTGATCTTATTTCATGAGTCAAACTGTTACCTTACTTCTGGATAAGGGGGACGCTCTTTATCCAGAAGAAGGAGACAATCTGAACTCATGAAAGTCTATATTAGTCCTTAATGATTAGAATGGAAGATGAAAACCAAAGCTCGTATCCGCGGTGCGAGAACTTGGAGATTCATCTCTATCCTAATAATTATGAGAGTCGATTCGTATAATGTTTAGGTTAGTAGAGAGAGTAGGATTGTGAGTAGTAGAGGGTCAGGGTTTTCTTTTAGTAAGATTTGGTGTAGTGACTTGGCTTTCTTGTTGGCAGTGTTAGTGAGGATCTTCGTACTTGTTATAGTTAACTTTTCATTGCTATAATGTTCTTATTTTGAAAGTAGAGATGAGTGGACTCGTATATATGATTTTTGTAGTTGAATTTTCGGGACGAAAATTTTTTTAAGGTGTGTAGGTTGTAACACCTGTGGTGTTAGATTTGAGAATAATAGACGATCCCCCATGGCTAGTTTCGTCTTTTTGCAGCCAGACTTTTTCTTTGGGCTTTTTCCCAATAAACGGAACGTAAACCTATGAGATGTTTTACGTTCACATTCTCCGTAACTTCGAGCATGTCACGATGGTGCGTTCCGTGCAACGATCATGTGTATGCGCAACCAGTTTCGGCAGCCCGGCAGGTAAACCCTAGAAAAACGATAATTAGTCGATAGTTGTAGCCGTTTTGTTTTCCATGAGAGATCGGGTAATCGGATTATAACGAAACAAGATACGTTAGATGAGGCTCTGAGAGAGCCTTCTAATGAGCCTGAGTTTGGGTCGATCCGACACTCGGGTGAATAGTTATTGCTATTTTGAGTTTTCAAGTCTTTCCATCTTTCCGGGAGATTTAGGATTCAGAAAATTATGTACCAAGCACTAACGCGTTCGCGTTGACGAGACCTTTCCAACGAATCCTCTCGGGCCCTATTCCGACTTCCGGTTTGATAGTTACAAGTGATTATTCTTTTTAGCCCGGTTGATGGACGAATCGCACCCGGATTCCAACCGAGCCCGATTCAGGGCTCGGGACCGAGCCCGACCAGCCCTGGATCCTGCCTCCCGGTCTCCTAGCATAGTTTAGGCTCTCTTGACCTCCCTCCCCATTTATTTAGAATCCGAAATTCGGATGGTAATTATCGGGTAAGATTTCGGGATGACAATCCATATCTTTTAGCCCTTATCCCTATCTTTCTTATCTTTATCCCCTTAACCAACCCTATCCCCATCCCTTCTTATCACAACAGCCTCCCCCCTCTATAAATAGAGCGAGAACGGGAGAGAGAGAGAAGGACGTAGAGAGAGAGAGGAACGTGAGAGAGAACGAGAGGAGAGAGAGAGAGAACGGGAGGAATAGAGAGAGAGATGGAGGGAGAGGACTAGAGAGAGGATCAGCGGCTTCATCTCTATCCCCGACTCCAGTGAGCACTGGCGAACCCGACAACACACCCAGGTCAGCCCTCCCCCCTTCCCACCTCCTCTCTTCCGTCCGAACAAACCGAACCGGCAACCACCATGGCTGCAACCCAAGCCCCTCCACGCACAGCCGAACCTCCAACCCGACCTCACCCTCATCTCCCTTGCCGCGGCCCGCACGGGCGGACACCGCCGCCGCAACCGAGCCCTCCCCGGCGCACCACCACCGGCCGCAACCCCATGCGAGCCCCACCGGCCGAACCTCGGGCTCCGACGGGCGCTCCGGCCACCTCCCACCGCGCCTCCTCCGTAGGGGTAGTGCGGGAGAGGCCGGCCGAGCGCTCGCCGGCGCTCCAGGCCGCCTCTCCCGTCGGCCGCCGGCTCGCAGGAACCCCCCCCCCCCCCGGCTGGACGTCTCGTGGAGAAGATGATCATGGGGGGGGGGGGGGGCAATTAGGTAATTTCCCGGGTTAAATAATAAACCCCAGACCCGACCTTTTAAACCCTGAACCCAGACCCGACCCGTTTAGCCCTGAACCCGACCCAGCAGATTTGACCCGAGCCATGCAGCGAACCGGTCTGGTTCACCTGAACCAGACCCGTGAACCAGTGAATTTTGGTTCGACTGCCATTTCTCCGTCTGAACTCAGAATTGGACGAAACCAACGCCATTTCGACCGGCTCGGAAAATACTACCTGTTGGTCATAGTTTAGCATAGTAATAATACTGTTTAATACCCTGTTTTATCCTTTGACCTGATATTATCGCGGTACCGTGGTTTGACCACCGTTTCATCGTCCGAACTTGGATTCGGACGAAATTAGCGGCATTGTGCTCAGAACATTGAGTTCTACCTTTTAAACCTAGAAGATAACCCTAGAACCCCTTCTACCCTATTGAACCGATCGTAGACCGGTTTTCACCGGTTTGACCCGAAACCATCCGACCGAAGTCGGATTCCAGCAAAACCGGAACCATCGAAAAGGGTTCTTCGAGCCCGATTCGATAAGTAGGTTTAGCTTCTAATTACTTGTTGGCCTAGTAGTGTTTAGGTTCGAGTTCTTCAGTCGCACAGATTTGCGTGCTGTCGACTCAATGTTGGTCCCCTATCGAGGGTGCCCGACTATCCTTGGCATAGAACCCTCGTCGTTGACTCTTGTGTTTTAATCGATAGCATTGTGATATAGAGCTGTGCATGTTATCAGACTGTGATCGTGGTGATCCAACGGAGGCGGATCAGAGGCAACTAGCAGGAGTCGTGTGCGATCGACAACCAGGTGACATCTACTACCCTTGCGTGGTCTTTAATAGTGGGAAATGAGAATGACTAAGGGTAGGTGTCCATGACACTGCATGCGAGCCCCGTCGGGCATCGTCGCATGTGGTCAAGTGGACCCCGCCTTGCATGCGGAGTCGCGAGTCCGGCGACGCATGCTTAAAATATTAATAGAATAATAATAATGATTGCTTTTGATTGTATGGACACCGTAATTAGGATTCCTTTAAATTAAATGATAAATTGAATAACTAATGATTATCGGGACCCACTCTCCTGAGAGGAGTATGACAACCCTAGCACATGGGTCACTGGGATGAGTGTTTTACTTTATTGATTTATTATGTTGCATGGGTTGCGAGAGCAGTACGGGACCAGGGGTAAATTGTTGGAAATTGATAAGCATTAAATAGACTTTTTTGTAGCTTCATTGTATATGTTGAAAGATGTTATGTGTGAATCTACCTGGTTAGAGGGTAGGGACCCCGTGCGCGCAAGGGCCGTAAACCACCCTGCGCGTACAGCCGAAGTTAAATAGGTTAGGGGTCACGGGCAAGGGTTGTGGTAAAGCCAATAGGAGGTGCCCTCGAGTAGGGATTGGCCTAG
The DNA here is from genome assembly GCA_947650365.1 of Chamaelirium japonicum. Classification (NCBI taxonomy): domain Eukaryota; kingdom Viridiplantae; phylum Streptophyta; class Magnoliopsida; order Liliales; family Melanthiaceae; genus Chamaelirium; species Chamaelirium japonicum. Next base: position 90,639,866 of record OX393550.1, read on the forward strand.
CAACCCTGTCCCGGGGAGTTGAAGTCCCCATAGTAAAGCAAGTTGGGCGGTAGAGCTCCACCGTGAAAGACGGAAAACCCCTTATGATCATCTGGGTGATTTGTGCATGATATTGGTGGATGCACGGCGAGAGAGTTGGCCCTCTATATCGAAATAAAAGGCCCTATAGTAATGCCCTACCGGGGGCAGGATGAACAAAATATCCGAGGTTCACATTTTGTTAGTGTGTGTGTTTTATCTATACATGAAATTAGAATTGTGTGACTGTTTATATGATGACTTCGTGACTTTATCTGAACGTATTATTTAATTTGTTCTTTAATGCTGTAGAACATTGAATGGACTTTATGTTAGATAACTTAGTGACAGTAGGAATTGCATGTGAATATAGACTATTGATAGGTTTAGGTATCATTCTACAAACATAGATCATACTAGAACTGCTAGATTTTATCTTAATTTATTACAATTGGTCGTCTCATATTATTATAGACTATTAGGATGTCACTAGCCATTAATTTGGCTAATCTCCCAATTTCCTATTGGGGGCTACTCTTTCCCACGAGTAGGCTCAGTTGCAGGTCTGGAGGCTCAGGAGTAGCAGTAGGAGTCCAGAGGCGGAGTTAGAGTTGCAGTGTCACCTTTCTACTTAGTACGTTAGTCTTGTAGTCCTTTCGCTTCAGTTATTGTAATTGTATTGGAATAAGTGTTTTTATTAGTTAGTTAGTATTCTATGGTTGTAGTTGCAATGGTTCCAGCTGAATTCCTTTGGGTAGGCCTCTCCTCAAGGCCCTAAGTTTAGGATAGATTATAATGAAAATATAAGTGCATATAAATGACTAAATTGATTAACCCTGTAGATAGGAACCCTATACTGGTGCACCTGAGTGTTAGGGAGTGGGTGAGACTACTTGGCTAGCCGTAAGAGACTTGAGCCTCATGCTCCCTCAGATAGACTCCTGTCAGTATGTAGTGGCACCGACAGGTCACACATACTGAGAGGATAGGACTTTTGAAGGTTGAGCTTGACTAGATAATATCTTCTCTTTGTTGATAATTTCTCTTTCTTTGCTTTTTAATAAAAATGTTTTTCGAAAAATCAAATTTAAAAGATTCCCCTCTTGTTTCTCCCTCCTTCTTGTTTTTCATATTAGAGAGCGTAGAAGCCCTGTGAGAACCCAAATTGGTGTAATTAATTGACCAGACCCAAAATCCTATCCTTTTCTCACCTCACACCCCAGGGATCGGTCTTCAGATTTCTGGGGCGTGACAGCTGGTATTAGAGCTTAGGGATATGTTCCTAGGGGTTTTGTTAGGATGTGGTTCGTGTCTTGCGATTCTTTCTTCGGAAAGTTTAGACTCTAGTGGTGTTAGAATGTTTTCTAGGGATTGTATAGATAGTGAGTCGATAGAATCTCGTAGTAGCTAGTGGTGGTATAGCGAGTATTTCTAAGGATAAGGACCTAGGGTTAATCATACTTGGAGAACTGGTTTTGTTTGAGGAATTGATCTGTAACTAAGAACTGTCTATGATTGAGTTTTTGATTGATCGAGAATCGTGAATCAATCTATATGTCGTATGAGTATGATTGTATTTGAACTCTGATGTGCTGTAATGTTTAGGTTTAGAGTTAGTCGTTGCAACTCGGGTGATAGTTCTTAGGAAGGAGCCACATGGAACATCTTAACCAATGGTGGTATTTCTTGATCTCTAGTCAGAAGTATAGTGTTTGAGTCTATATCAGAGTATAGGTTGGGAGCCTTCTAATATGGATTCTTTTGAACTTTTTGTGGTAAGGAGCTGACCAAGGACTAGATATTCAACTCTAGTTAGTAATTTGGTTGATTGGTTTTGGAATGGATGTATTTGAATATATCTGGAAGGATGTATATCCTTGATGGTTTATCTAGCATGGTTGTGAGGTTACTCTTTTTGTTGGTTTTGTTATTTTTTTCGTTGACCCTAAGCGCTAGAAACCTAGTCGGTGTTTTATGATTCCTTGATCTTTGTTGACCCTTAGTATTCGAGACCTAGTCGATGTTTAGGATCCCTTGATCTTCGTTGACCCTTAGTACTAGAGACTTAGTTGGTGTTTTAGGATTCCTTGATTCTTGTTGACCATTGGTACAAGAGACCTAGTTGGTGTTTTTAGGATTGTCCATTATCTCGATATAGATGTAATAATTATATTAGTTTTTTTGTTAGATCTCTCTGGTGTATCGTGGGTTATAATTAGTAAGGTATAGAGCTTGTGTGCTTTTTAATAGATCCTATGAGTAATGATGATAACCCTTAGGGGCAGTAGTTTCAAAGAGTGTACCAGGAGATGGAAATCTCAGGTAGTAGTTGAGTTCACTTGGTTCCCAAATTTCGGGATGTCTCGGTGGAGACCTTCGCGACAGGATACACACTCTTCCTCGAGAAATTTGGCGGTGGATTATGACTGTCCGGTAGAGGACATTGTGAGGCTACGCACTTTTTCTTCGAAGGATTTGGCGGATACATACGCACTGACTCTTCGGAGGCTTTGGCGGTTGGTTTCGCAGTTCCTGTTGGAACTTGCGGCAGAGCGTGCACTGTTTCTTCGGAAACTTTGGCAGCTGGCAGAGCTTGCACTGTTCCCAATCGGAACTTTGGCAGCTAGTTACGCAGTTCCTGTTGGAACTTGCGGCAGAGCGTGCACTGTTTCTTCGGAAACTTTGGCAGCTGGCAGAGCTTGCACTGTTCCCAATCGGAACTTTGGCAACTAGTTACGCAGTTCCTGTTGGAACTTGCGGCAGAGCGTGCACTATTTCTTCGGAAACTTTGGCAGCTGGCAGAGCTTGCACTGTTCCCAATCGGAACTTTGGCAGCTAGTTACGCAGTTCCTGTTGGAACTTGCGGCAGAGCGTGCACTGTTTCTTCGGAAACTTTGGCAGCTGGCAGAACTTGCACTGTTCCCAATCGGAACTTTGGCAGCTAGTTACGCAGTTCCTGTTGGAACTTGCGGCAGAGCGTGCACTGTTTCTTCGGAAACTTTGGCAGCTGGCAGAGCTTGCACTGTTCCCAATCGGAACTTTGGCAGCTAGTTACGCAGTTCCTGTTGGAACTTGCGGCAGAGCGTGCACTGTTTCTTCGAAAACTTTGGCAGCTGGCAGAGCTTGCACTGTTCCCAATCGGAACTTTGGCAGCTAGTTACGCAGTTCCTGTTGGAACTTGCGGCAGGGCGTGCACTGTTTCTTCGGAAACTTTGGCAGCTGGCAGAGCTTGCACTGTTCCTAATCGGAACTTTGGCAGCTAGTTACGCAGTTCCTGTTGGAACTCGCGGCAGAGCGTGCACTGGCCGTAGGGCAGTGACGTTGAGATGAAATTTAGATAATTGAGTACTAGAGTGTTGTTAGTGACCATGCTAAGGGACTTGCTTACGTTTTTAGAAATTAGGAATGCATTATCAGTTGGAATCTTAAGAATAATCATTATTTAGGGGATTCACTTAGCTTTGTTTCTAATTGTTTTGGTTTAGGACCGATCAACCAATCTTGCAGAAAGATATTGTCAGTATAAGGTGTAATCATGTCGGTATCCTAGTCTTCGACTCCATTTGGTCAGTAGGTTAGTTGTTCTCGTAGTTGAGTATTTTCTACACGAGTAGTAAGTTTCCTCGTATATCTGAATTGTACATCATAGTGTATCTTTTAGAAGGTTTCAAAGTCATGCCACAATAACATAGTTGGGAGTGTTAGTACTAGGTCTTTCTTTAAGTATTGGTGTTTTACGATTCATCATTGTTCCCTCCTTATTCTCGTTCGTTTGGGGCATAGTTGTGCTATCTTGGACTCAACTTTTTCTAGGTTAGTCAGTGTGTATGTTGGGATATCCAATTCGTATCATAGTAGTGTCTTCCTTGTAGGTTAGTAGTGGTTGTGTGGGTAATAGAGGTATTTCCTCCAGAGAGAAATCTCGTAGAAATTAAGTCTAGATGCATAAGTTTGAGTCGTCTAGTTATCGTTTTCAGTTTGGATCTATAGGTGTATGAGGGTAGTTCTATGTGTATATACGAATAAATTTTTTTTGTACCGTTAGATTATAGTGTCCCGTGATCTTATTTCATGAGTCAAACTGTTACCTTACTTCTGGATAAGGGGGACGCTCTTTATCCAGAAGAAGGAGACAATCTGAACTCATGAAAGTCTATATTAGTCCTTAATGATTAGAATGGAAGATGAAAACCAAAGCTCGTATCCGCGGTGCGAGAACTTGGAGATTCATCTCTATCCTAATAATTATGAGAGTCGATTCGTATAATGTTTAGGTTAGTAGAGAGAGTAGGATTGTGAGTAGTAGAGGGTCAGGGTTTTCTTTTAGTAAGATTTGGTGTAGTGACTTGGCTTTCTTGTTGGCAGTGTTAGTGAGGATCTTCGTACTTGTTATAGTTAACTTTTCATTGCTATAATGTTCTTATTTTGGAAGTAGAGATGAGTGGACTCGTATATATGATTTTTGTAGTTGAATTTTCGGGACGAAAATTTTTTTAAGGTGTGTAGGTTGTAACACCTGTGGTGTTAGATTTGAGAATAATAGACGATCCCCCATGGCTAGTTTCGTCTTTTTGCAGCCAGACTTTTTCTTTGGGCTTTTTCCCAATAAACGGAACATAAACCTATGAGATGTTTTACGTTCACATTCTCCGTAACTTCGAGCATGTCACGATGGTGCGTTCCGTGCAACGATCATGTGTATGCGCAGCCAGTTTCGGCAGCCCGGCAGGTAAACCCTAGAAAAACGATAATTGGTCGATAGTTGTAGCCGTTTTGTTTTCCATGAGAGATCGGGTAATCGGATTATAACGAAACAAGATACGTTAGATGAGGCTCTGAGAGAGCCTTCCAATGAGCCTGAGTTTGGGTCGATCCGACACCCGGGTGAATAGTTATTGCTATTTTGAGTTTTGGCGTCTTTCTTCTTTCCGGGAGATTTAGGAGTCAGAAAATTATGTACCAAGCACTAACGCGTTCGCGTTGACGAGACCTTTCCAACGAATCCTCTCGGGCCCTATTCCGACTTCCGGTTTGATAGTTACAAGTGATTATTCTTTTTAGCCCGGTTGATGGACGAATCGCACCCGGATTCCAACCGAGCCCGATTCAGGGCTCGGGACCGAGCCCGACCAGCCCTGGATCCTGCCTCCCGGTCTCCTAGCATAGTTTAGGCTCTCTTGACCTCCCTCCCCATTTATTTAGAATCCGAAATTCGGATGGTAATTATCGGGTAAGATTTCGGGATGACAATCCATATCTTTTAGCCCTTATCCCTATCTTTCTTACCTTTATCCCCTTAACCAACCCTATCCCCGTCCCTTCTTATCACAACAGCCTCCCCCCTCTATAAATAGAGCGAGAACGGGAGAGAGAGAGAAGGACGTAGAGAGAGAGAGGAATGTGAGAGAGAACGAGAGGAGAGAGAGAGAGAACGGGAGGAATAGAGAGAGAGATGGAGGGAGAGGACTAGAGAGAGGATCAGCGGCTTCATCTCTATCCCCGACTCCGGTGAGCACCGGCGAACCCGACAACACACCCAGGTCAGCCCTCCCCCCTTCCCACCTCCTCTCTTCCGTCCGAACAAACCGAACCGGCCACCACCATGGCTGCAACCCAAGCCCCTCCACGCGCAGCCGAACCTCCAACCCGACCTCACCCTCATCTCCCTTGCCGCGGCCCGCACGGGCGGACACCGCCGCCGCAACCGAGCCCTCCCCGGCGCACCACCACCGGCCGCAACCCCATGCGAGCCCCACCGGCCGAACCTCGGGCTCCGACGGGCGCTCCGGCCACCTCCCACCGCGCCTTCTCCGTAGGGGTAGTGCGGGAGAGGCCGGCCGAGCGCTCGCCGGCGCTCCAGGACGCCTCTCCCGCCGGCCGCCGGCTCGCAGGAACCCCCCCCCCCCCCCCCCCCCCCGGCTGGACGTCTCGTGGAGAAGATGATCATGGGGGGGGGGGGGCAATTAGGTAATTTCCCGGGTTAAATAATAAACCCCAGACCCGACCTTTTAAACCCTGAACCCAGACCCGACCCGTTTAGCCCTGAACCCGACCCAGCAGATTTGACCCGAGCCATGCAGCGAACCGGTCTGGTTCACCTGAACCAGACCCGTGAACCAGTGAATTTTGGTTCGACTGCCATTTCTCCGTCTGAACTCGGAATTGGACGAAACCAACGCCATTTCGACCGGCTCGAAAAATACTACCTGTTGGTCATAGTTTAGCATAGTAATAATACTGTTTAATACCCTGTTTTATCCTTTGACCTGATATTATCGCGGTACCGTGGTTTGACCACCGTTTCATCGTCCGAACTTGGATTCGGACGAAATTAGCGGCATTGTGCTCAGAACATTGAGTTCTACCTTTTAAACCTAGAAGATAACCCTAGAACCCCTTCTACCCTATTGAACCGATCGTAGACCGGTTTTCACCGGTTTGACCCGAAACCATCCGACCGAAGTCGGATTCCAGCAAAACCGGAACCATCGGAAAGGGTTCTTCGAGCCCGATTCGATAAGTAGGTTTAGCTTCTAATTACTTGTTGGCCTAGTAGTGTTTAGGTTCGAGTTCTTCAGTCGCACAGATTTGCGTGCTGTCGACTCAATGTTGGTCCCCTATCGAGGGTGCCCGACTATCCTTGGCATAGAACCCTCGTCGTTGACTCTTGTGTTTTAATCGATATCATTGTGATATAGAGCTGTGCATGTTATCAGACTGTGATCGTGGTGATCCAACGGAGGCGGATCAGAGGCAACTAGCAGGAGTCGTGTGCGATCGACAACCAGGTGACATCTACTACCCTTGCGTGGTCTTTAATAGTGGGAAATGAGAATAACAAAGGGTAGGTGTCCATGACACTGCATGCGAGCCCCGCCGGGCATTGTCGCATGTGGTCAAGTGGACCCCGCCTTGCATGCGGAGTCGCGAGTCCGGCGACGCATGCTTAAAATATTAATAGAATAATAATAATGATTGCTTTTGATTGTATGGGCACCGTAATTAGGATTCCTTTAAATTAAATGATAAATTGAATAACTAATGATTATCGGGACCCACTCTCCTGAGAGGAGTATGACAACCCTAGCACATGGGTCACTGGGATGAGTGTTTTACTTTATTGATTTATTATGTTGCATGGGTTGCGAGAGCAGTACGGGACCAGGGGTAAATTGTTGGAAATTGATAAGCATTAAATAGACTTTTTTGTAGCTTCATTGTATATGTTGAAAGATGTTATGTGTGAATCTACCTGGTTAGAGGGTAGGGACCCCGTGCGCGCAAGGGCCGTAAACCATCCTGCCGTACAGCCGAAGTTAAATAGGTTAGGGGTCACGGGCAAGGGTTGTGGTAAAGCCAATAGGAGGTGCCCTCGAGTAGGGATTGGCCTAGAAACGCTGTCCCGGGGAGTTGAAGTCCCCATAGTAAAGCAAGTTGGGCGGTAGAGCTCCACCGTGAAAGACGGAAAACCCCTTATGATCATCTGGGTGATTTGTGCATGATGTTGGTGGATGCACGGCGAGAGAGTTGGCCCTCTATATCGAAATAAAATGCCCTATAGTAATGCCCGACCGGGGGCAGGATGAACAAAATATCCGAGGTTCACATTTTGTTAGTGTGTGTGTTTTATCTATACATGAAATTAGAATTGTGTGACTGTTTATATGATGACTTCGTGACTTTATCTGAACGTATTATTTAATTTGTTCTTTAATGCTGTAGAACATTGAATGGACTTTATGTTAGATAACTTAGTGACAGTAGGAATTGCATGTGAATATAGACTATTGATAGGTTTAGGTATCATTCTACAAACATAGATCATACTAGAACTGCTAGATTTTATCTTAATTTATTACAATTGGTCGTCTCATATTATTATAGACTATTAGGATGTCACTAGCCATTAATTTGGCTAATCTCCCAATTTCCTATTGGGGGCTACTCTTTCCCACGAGTAGGCTCAGTTGCAGGTCTGGAGGCTCAGGAGTAGCAGTAGGAGTCCAGAGGCGGAGTTAGAGTTGCAGTGTCACCTTTCTACTTAGTACGTTAGTCTTGTAGTCCTTTCGCTTCAGTTATTGTAATTGTATTGGAATAAGTGTTTTTATTAGTTAGTTAGTATTCTATGGTTGTAGTTGCAATGGTTCCAGCTGAATTCCTTTGGGTAGGCCTCTCCTCAAGGCCCTAAGCTTAGGATAGATTATAATGAAAATATAAGTGCATATAAATGACTAAATTGATTAACCCTGTAGATAGGAACCCTATACTGGTGCACCTGAGTGTTAGGGAGTGGGTGAGACTACTTGGCTAGCCGTAAGAGGCTTGAGCCTCATGCTCCCTCAGATAGACTCCTGTCAGTATGTAGTGGCACCGACAGGTCACACATACTGAGAGGATAGGACTTTTGAAGGTTGAGCTTGACTAGATAATATCTTCTCTTTGTTGATAATTTCTCTTTCTTTGCTTTTTAATAAAAATGTTTTTCGAAAAATCAAATTTAAAAGATTCCCCTCTTGTTTCTCCCTCCTTCTTGTTTTTCATATTAGAGAGCGTAGAAGCCCTGTGAGAACCCAAATTGGTGTAATTAATTGACCAGACCCAAAATCCTATCCTTTTCTCACCTCACACCCCAGGGATCGGTCTTCAGATTTCTGGGGCGTGACACGATCGTTCCAACTAGATCGGAAGGCCAACACAAATCACCTTCCGGCCCGTACCTCTCGACCTCCTTGTGGACTTGACTGCGAGGAGTCTCTGGCACAGAGAAGGAAGTCCACGCCCCTGAAACGGAGATGGGCCAGTCCGTGTAGAGCTTGTCGGAGAGGACTGTGTCGTTGATGGGGCGAAGGGCAGAAATGACGTGCAGGTTGAAGAAGGGGCTATCTTTCCTCGAAACCCACTTGTAGTGGTAGAAGAAATACCCCAACTCGATCCGGGCTTGCTCGCCTTCGGGGATGCTGGAGTAGCAGGCTTTAATCTCCTCCTGGTGATCAGACTCCACCAGGCAGAAAGCATAGATGATCCTCCATGCATTCTTCATCAGCTGTCCGGGGCAAAGCCCAGACGTGTTCAGCAGTCATGTCGCGAACGGCAAAAGGGGCAGACGCAGCCCACAGTTGAGCTGCCCAATCGTCACGATCGTGCCCATAATTTTCTCCTTGCTGGCCACCTCCGTGTGGATAGATTGGTTGTCGATGCCAAAGGTAGCTTGTACTCCAGCGACGGCTGGGCGATAGACGCCTTCAGTGAAGAACCCAAGCAGCTTCTCCCATTTTGCCCTCTTTACATCAGTGATCTTCTTACCGATGCTATACTCGAAGACAGATTCCTCGGACAACGGCTTTAGTGGCCCCAGAACAAACTCAGCTTTGGGGATATACTCCGGTATGGAGGGCACGGAGGCAAATCCCACACCAAGATGCCACTTCCCAAGGACACCGAGACTTCCCTTGCCCTTGCCTTTGCCCACAATCTTAGGTGACAACAACCCAGCGATGGCTTTCTCCTTCTTCGAAGGCCTCATCTTCGGAAGAACGATATTATTGGTGCAGCTTACAGATGCCATCACAGTCGAACGGAAGAGCGAGAGAAACAGAAAGCAAGAACTCAGCAGCAAAAGTAGGAAACTTAGAAAAAAAATTGACAGCGCGAGTGAAAAATGAACTCTGGGACGGGATTTATAAGACCTAAAAAAATTGGCGAAAAAACCTATGTGACACGTGGAGCCACCATACTGGCCAAAGACAAAACGTCGAACCAGATGAAACGTCAAACCAGGTGAAGCGACGGAATAGACAAAACGCCACCGACAGACTTCACCCAGATCGACAGGCAGACGATCGGGCGATTATCCAAAGGATCAGGCAAAAAACGTGGTTTTTTGCCCGATCGCCCCAAGCTCCACCAGTTGAAATTGACCAATCGGACAAATTTGACCGATCAGACAATTTTGACTAATGGTCCTAGAGACTTCGCCCAGGTCGATAGGTAGACGATTGGGCGATTTTGCAAAGGATCGAGCAAAAAAGTTATTTTTTGCCCGATCGCCCCAAGCTCCACTGGTTGAAATTGACTGATCGGACAAATTTGATCGATCGAACAATTTTGACCGATGGCCCTAAAGACTTCGCCTAGATCGACAGGTAGACGATCGAGCAATTTTCCAAACGATCGGGCAAAAAATATGGTTTTTTGTCCAATCGCCCCAAGCTCCACCGGTTGAAATTGACCGATCGGACAAATTTGACCGATTGAACAATTTTGACTGATGGCCCTAAAGACTTCGCCCAAATCGATAGGCAGACGATTGGGTGATTTTCCAAAGGATCGGGCAAAAAACGTGGTTTTTTGCTCGATCACCCCAAGCTCCACCGGTTGAAATTGACCGATCGAAAAATTTTAACCGATGGCCCTAAAGACTTCGCCCAGATCGACAGGTAGACGATCGGGCGGTTTTCAAAAGGATCAAGCAAAAAACGTGATTTTTTGCCCAATCGCCCCAAGCTCCACCGGTTGAAATTAACCGATCGGACAAATTTGACCGATCGGACAATTTTGATCGATGGGCCTAAAGACTTCGCCCAGATCGACAAGCAGACGATCGGACGATTTTCCAAAGGATCAGGCAAAAAATATGGTTATTTGCCCGATCGTGCCTAGCTCCACCGGTTGAAATTGACCAATCGGACAATTTTGACCGATGGCCTTAAAGACTTCGCCCAGATCGACAGGCAGATGATCGGGCGATTTTTCAAATAATCGGGCAAAAAATGTGATTTTTTGCCCGATCGCCCCAAGCTCCACTGGTTGAAATTGACCGATCGGACAATTTTGATCGATGGCCCTAGAAACTTCACCCGATCGACAGGCAGACGATCGGGCGATTTTCCAAAGGATCGGGCAAAAAACATGGTTTTTTGCCAGATAGCCCCAAGCTCCACCGGTTGAAATTGATCGATCGGACAAATTTAACCAATCGAACAATTTTTACCGATGGCCCTAAAGACTTTGCTCGATCGACAGGCAGACGATCGGGCGATTTTCCAAATGATCGGGCAAAAAACATACTTTTTTGCCCGATCGCCTAATACTCCACCGGTTGAAATTGACCGATCGGGCAACTTTGGCCGGTCAGACTATTTTGACCGATCGGACAATTTTAACCGATCGGACAATTTTGACCGATCGGACAATGTTGACCGATCGGATGAATTTGTCCGATTGGACAAGTTGGTCGCCAATGCCTATCATCCAACATTTCTTAAACAAGAACTCTATGACGCAAACTCTTGACAGGGGGTTTGAATTGTGCACCTGGGTTTCAAGTCACCCAGATCAACCTCTAGCTAACTTGGAGGGGGTAACTGTGCGTGCAAATTTTTGCCAACGCCCCACGATGGGACCCACCAGTCCTACCTGGGGGCCCACGTGGCTACAATGGGACCCACCAACCCTGCCTGGGGGCCCATGAGGCGACAATGGGACCCACCAGCTCTGTCTGGGGGCCCACGAGGTGACAACGGGACCCACCAGCCCTGCCTGGGGGTCCACGAGGCGACAACGGGACCCACCAGCCCTGCCTGGGGGTCCACGAGGCGACAACGGGACCCACCGGTCCTCCGCCGAAACCCAGACAAAGGCGGCAAAAACCGCCTTCTACCCCAGTTTCCTTTTCAAAAAACTCTATAAATAGCAGACTCGACGAATGTAATAGATCAAATCTCTGATTTCAGAATCAGACTTTCAAAAAACCCAGAGCTCTGACACCCGTACCCCTCGATCTTCTTTTCGAAGAGATCATTGACACTCGGCCTGTCGTGATCACTTTGAGTAAAGTGTTAGTGAATTCAGGTTGCTCCTTATAGCACAGAGACGTAGGCTTCGGCTGAACTCCGAGATCACATCTCGTGTTAGCAGTCTTTCGATATTTGGAAGTTCAATATGAAGACATCGACCTCCAAACATGTAGACTAGACATACGTGCAATCAGACATTCGATTTGAATCGATTGACTGGTTGGGTGGAGTCTTCGGGTCGGCACGGATATCATCCCCCATAGGTCGGGTTCGAGTTTGTACTTATAACCCGATTAACCCGACTTGACCCGTTTACCAAATGGGTCGGATCGGACCCGAGCCAACCCGACCCAATCCAATCAAACACGGCCCAATCCGACCTATCTTGACCCAACCCGATAGATTTACATGGGCTCTGTTGACCCAACCCGATAGATTTACATGGGTTCTGTTAACCCAACCCGACCCAACCCGTTTAGTAAACAAGTTAAATGGGTCGGGTCGGGTCAATCCGTTTATTAGGCGGGTCGGGTTTGGGTTTAAGTTTTTGACCCGTTTATTAAACGGGTCGGGTTCGAGTTGTATGTTTTGCCCTTATATATCTATGTCTCAACCCGACCCGACCGGACCAGTTGCCACCCTTAGAGCAAGTGATGTGTTTCAAACTTTATGGCGGAATTTGTAGGGTTTTAAACATGATAGGGTGTAAGTGATAATCAGTCAAACTACAGGGGCCTATATGTAATTTACTCTTTTTTTGGGAAATTTTATTCATACCCCAAAAATCTGTAATTAGCCACCGTTTACCTTTCGTTTCTCAATAACTTACTCAACAATCCTTTAATACCAACAATGCCCTTTTTTTTTTACCCCAAACCTCAAAGCCCTTATTCAGGGTCTTTTGTACCCCCAACCCAACCCAAGGTTTGTTTAAACTTAGCACAAGCCCAACCCGTCGGGTTGGCTGGGTTGTGCGGGGTGGGTTCGGGTTAACCCGCCCAAAGTCGAGTTGGGTTCGGGTTGGCCCGCCCACGTTGCGGCTAGGGGTGGCCATGGGTCGGGTCATGTCGTGTCTAGTTTCGTGTCGTGTCCAAAACCCCTAGACCCGGACCCGACCCGTTTAACTAATCGTGTCTAGATCCTAAACCCGTACCCGACCCGCTAATAAACGGGTAGACATGATAAGACCCGATAAGACCCGTTTACCACCCATATCTATTCAGTTGACCCGATCTGACCCAATCCGACTCGACCCGACCTGACCCGAAAGACCCGCTGATATTATATATTATAGTATCGGATTGCTGGTAGACCCGACCCGACCCGTTGAATATTAAATGGGTCTTACCGGGTCTACCGTGTCCAGACCCTAAACCCGGACTCGACTCGTTTATTAAACGGGTCTATCGTGTCGACCCGTTTACGACCCGAACCCGTTTAGCCCTGGCCCAGACCCGCTAACTTTGTGTCGGGTCCGAAATTGCCATCCCTAGTTGCAGCCATACCTGTGCCTTCAAGTACCAGCCAACGGCATGGGGTTTATTTAAAAGTGGGGTGTATTCAAGAGTGCATATAATTGGGATATATTTAAGGGGGTATGTGTTTGATTGGGGTATAATCAAGTTGTGGGGTGTATTGATGGTGGGGTGTAAAAGGTAAGGATATTTTTGGGACAGGAATGGGGTATGAAAAAAAAAAATAGGGTGCGTTCAAGTTTGTTGGAAATGGGGGCTAATTACAGATTTTTGGGGTATGAATAAAATTCTCCTTTTTTTTGTCAGAGTTACAATACCAAAACAACACGTACGCTGGTATCTACCCCGCAAGACAGTGATCGAATCGCACCCTCATTGAGTGATATTTCCGCGCCAAGTTATCAAGCCTCGTTTCATTTCCTTTTTCATAATCCTTGTAGGAGTCTGGAGTCGAACATGTGACCTCAGGCACGTTGCCACTTGGGATGTCACCACTGTCACAGTGGACAGTGAATAGTTGATTGGTGGGTGGTGGGCAGTACGTGTTTGGACAGTGAAGGGTGGGAATTATAAAACCTTTGTGGGATAAAACAGTCATATACCCACCAAATTATGTATAAATTAGTATAAAAGTGAGGAAAAACATGACATATTGCAACTGAATGGCTAACGTGCACAATTAATATGTTTGTAGGAATAGATTATGGTCCCATGTTCGAAGGAACCATAATAGCTACATAGATCAACTGACAAAGCTTGCTCTACAGGAAAAGGAGTCATTTTCGTCTTTCGCTACCCCTCCATGTATCGCCCCTCTTGTCCAATCTGATATGGACTTGATAAATAATTGTAATCAAGTTCTTGACTTTCAGGTTGGGGTGCCATGAATAGAACCCCCGTAGTTCCTGCCAAAAAAAATAAGGAGTGAATGCACAATCGGTGATAATATGAGAGGTTAGGGAGTCTCCAAGTGATAGCTCAGTTGGTAAACTGTAAATAGAGCCAGCCCTAAGGATGGGTGTAGTGGACGACCGCCCTGGGCCTCACATTTCTGCCCGCTTAGCCATTAAAACTATGCATTCTCAAAACTATGACACCGAAAATCTGCACACATACCAAAAAAAAAAACTTGTCTTTATACCTCTAACGCGATCTCTCTCACACAGTCTTGTTCGCTTGCTCTGTGTGTGTGTGTGTGTGTGTGTGTATGTTTGTAACCGGCGGTCGGCAACCGCTCAAGGTAGGCGGCTCTGTAGCAGCGGGCTTATCTATCACTCGCTCTCCGCGTGTGTGTTTGTGATAGGGTTGTCTCGAATTCAATTTTGATTATTGATTCGCTAATCGCTATTCACTCGAGTCTAGGGTATTTTTGTCATCCATCTAGTTTTGTCTCTCACTAATAGCTCTGCAGTGGACTTCTTTATTTAAAAATAAAAGATTTATGTGTATGAACATGTTGATTTTGTCTAAAAAACTCAACAAGATATATAAAATGACTGTATGTTAGTTTAATTTATTTTCTATAATTTTTTATGTGAAAAAATTAATTATGCTAGTTTTAATTCAATAAAAATAATTACTTACTTCTAATAAATTTTTTTATTTCTATGTTAGTTTTATGCATATTAGTATTTATAAAAGGGTCCTATTTTAGATTTGTCGCCTCAAGACCCAAAAATCTCCAAACCGGCCCTGGGTAAACATGCAATCCATGGCCTTGGTTAAGGATTCTAATAAGTGTTGTAGTGGTTGGCCTCCCTCTTGCCTTATCTCGCTCTTGTAGTGAGTTTCGATTCTTGGTCTATTTCGTGATGGCACACTAGTACTGACCACATAGCCCATTTTTTTTTACAAAAAAGGTTAACATCCCTATGAGTGTATAAAAAGCCCATCAACCTAAACCCGATTTGAGTGCGACGAACTGCTTGGCCTGGTTCGACCAAAAAATGCCACGAGCCGGGCTCGGCCATCTACCCTCATCCCGGCCCAAAATGAAGCCCGAAAATCCGACCCAAAAGCCCATTCTAATTGTTATATATATACAATAATAATAATGAGGAATGTTATAGTGAGTTATGAGCTACGGAAGGAGAAAATGAGCTACGGACATTTTGACCACCCTAGAAGTTTTGGAATTTTGTAAAAATTGGTGGGTGTGTTTTCTAGGCTAACATGATCATCCTCACCAATTTTCAAGAAATTCCAAAACTTTTAGGGTCATTAAATGGTAGAAGCAAAATTAACGGTTACTACGGACGGTAGATAAAGCTTCTACCGTTTGGAATTCCTTGAAAATTAATGAGGATGATCATATTACCCTAGACAACATACCCTCCAATTTTTACAAAATTCCAAAACTTCTAGGGTGATCAAAATGTCCGTAGCTCATTTTCTCCTTCCATAGCTCATAGCTCACTGTAACATTCCTCTAATAATAATATCTTATATTATCGAAATAATATAGGATATTCGGTAAGGCTATTGGTTATTTGTTGGGAGATTTGGGATTTGAAACTTACCTATGTCAACTCAGATCATTTTATTAAAAAAAAAAAGGAGAAATGGATGTTAAGTTCCACACAACATATCAGTTTGATGAACATGATACTCATATGATGAGGTCCCAAATTTATTTTATAATTTCGAAAATGCCCTCCTTCAATACGTTGTCATCAACGTCCGTGATGCCCTCATCTACTGCGTCTTCCTTAATGCCTGCGACGACCTCGGCATCCTCCTCCTCGCACCCCCCAACATAGGGTGGCAATTTTGGACCCGACACGGCTGACCTGACATGACCCAACACAAAATTAGCAGGTTTGGGTCTGGGTTAAACGGACTCGGGTCGTAAACGGGTCGCATGGCTAACCCGTTTAGTAAACAGGTTGGGTTCGAGTTTTGTCTCCGACCCGTTTAAAAATCAATGGATCGGGTTGGGTCGAGTCATGTTTACCCAGCATCTGATCACTTATGAGATGGGTTCAAGAGACGACTGTGATCAAGAAACCCATGATGGAGAGAGAGAGAGAGAGAGAGAGAGAGGGCCAGGGTATAGCCGTAAAGGTGGAGGGCGGCCGGCTGGAGTGTCAGAGATCGGGCGTCAAAAATCGCCAGCTTCGCTACCCCCCAGATCTCTCTCTCTCTCTCTCTCTCTCTCTCTCTCTCTCTCTCTCTCTCTCTCTCTCTCTCTCTCTCTCTCTCGCGTGCGCGCGCACGATCGGTGCCTCCGATCGTTGAATCGCACTCACCCCCAATATTTAAATGGGTCTTACCGAGTCTACTCATTTATAAACGAGTCGAGTACGGGTTTAGGGTATACACACGATTAGTTAAATGTATCGTGTTCGAGTGTAGGGGTTTTGGACACGACACAAACACGACCCGACCTGACCCATTGCTAGCCCTACCCCGATTCCTCCTCCTTCCTCCTCAACGGCTCTAGCAGCAGAGGCACGAGTCACAACTACTGCGATAGGCGGTCAACAAACATGGTTATATTCGGTTCTGATTAGGTTCAGGATTAGGTCTAGGAATCGTCCCATGGCCTATAGATCTTAAGTTTAGGATTCGGTTTAGTTAAGAAAGTAGCGGCATTGAAATGAAAATTTAAAACACAGTGAGAGATACTTCCGTTCTCTGTCCTTCGGCTAAAACGGATCTCTTATTTTGGACCATTCACTAAGTCCCACCATAAAAAACCTTCCGCCCCAGCCATATTAGGCCCAAAATCCTTTGAGTGTGGGTATTATTTTTTATTTTTTTTGAGAACCCCACCTAAAGGAGGGAGGGTTAGGCAGCCCCCAACCAGTTATTATTAAAACTAATCACGAAACGACAAGGTTACAGGAATCTCGAGCCACAAACGACAAGGAAGCTGACCAGGATATAATCCCACTACAAGAAATTGCATTTTTTCCGACGCGTTGTTCCGGCGCAATGCTAATTTTGTCGGCAATAGGTGTACGTTTGCCAACGCTATCATACAAGCGTCATTAAAAATAAAACTATTACCGATGCTTTATTTGTCGTCGGAAAAAATAATACTTTTGCCGACGTAAGAAAGTTTGTGCCGCCAAATATGATGCCTTTTATGGCGCAAATAATATAGCGTCGGCAAAAACATAAGTTTTTCTGGTGTTTTTTGGTTTCGTCGGCAAAAGTGAAACCTTTTTCAACGTGAACAAGTTTATGCCGCTCAAAGTGACTGCTTTGGCCGATGCCACTAATATAACGTCGGTAAATCTTATTTTTTTAAAAAATTAATTTTCTCTCTCTCTTGTATATTACTTTTGCCAGCATAAAAATATGTGTCGCAAAAGTTTTTGAACGTGGGAGGCTTGTGTTGTTTATTTGTATTATTTATTTTCTTGATGGTCTCTGATATTGTGGTAAACGAAAAACCTTGCAGTGTGTAGTTAGAGCTCGAGTTTCGGGTTTGGGCAAATGTATACCCATACTTAGGGGTGGCAATCCTTGACCCGACCCGCCAACCCGACCCGAAGTTAGCGGGTTTGGGTTTGCTCTAAACGGGTTCGGGTCATAAACGGGTCGACCCGATTGACCCGTTTATTTAATGGGTCGGGATTGGGTTTGTCCTTACAACCCGATTGACCCGACTTGAGCCGTTTACCGAATGGGTCATGTAAACCCGACCCGACCCGACCCGAGCGAACCCGAACCGACCTGACCCAACTTGAACCAACCCAATCCAACCCAGCCCAATCCCACCCGTCTTGACCCAACCCGACAAGTTTACATAGGTTCTGTTGACCCAACCCGATCCAACCCGGCCCAATCCCACCCGTCTTGACCCAACCCGACAGGTTTACATAGGTTCTGTTGACCCAACCCGACATGACACGACTAGGGGTGGCAATCCTTGACCCGACTCGCCAACCCGACCCGAAGTTAGCGGGTTTGGGTTTGCTCTAAACGGGTTCGGGTCATAAACGGGTCGACCCGATTGACCCATTTATTTAATGGGTCGGGATTGGGTTTGTCCTTACAACCCGATTGACCCGACTTGACCCGTTTACCAAATGGGTCATGTAAACCCGACCCGACCCGACCCGAGCGAACCCGAACCGACCTGACCCAAATTGAACCAACCCAATCCAACCCGGCCCAATCCCACCCGTCTTGACCCAACCCGACAGGTTTACATAGGTTCTGTTGACCCAACCCGACATGACACGACTAGGGGTGGCAATCCTTGACCCGACTCGCCAACCCGACCCGAACCCGACCCGAAGTTAGCGGGTTTGGGTTTGCTCTAAACGGGTTCGGGTCATAAACGGGTCGACCCGATTGACCCGTTTATTTAATGGGTCAGGATTGGGTTTGTCCTTACAACCCGATTGACCCGACTTGACCCGTTTACCAAATGGGTCATGTAAACCCGACCCGACCCGACCCGAGCGAACCCGAACCGACCTGACCCAACTTGAACCAACCCAATCCAACCCGGCCCAATCCCACCCATCTTGACCCAACCCGACAGGTTTACATAGGTTCTGTTGACCCAACCCGATCCAACCCGGCCCAATCCCACCCGTCTTGACCCAACCCGACAGGTTTACATAGGTTCTGTTGACCCAACCCGACATGACACGACTAGGGGTGGCAATCCTTGACCCGACTCGCCAACCCGACCCGAAGTTAGCGGGTTTGGGTTTGCTCTAAACGGGTTCGGGTCATAAACGGGTCGACCCGATTGACCCGTTTATTTAATGGGTCGGGATTGGGTTTGTCCTTACAACCCGATTGACCCGACTTGACCCGTTTACCAAATGGGTCATGTAAACCCGACCCGACCCGACTCGAGCGAACCCGAACCGACCTGACCCAACTTGAACCAGCCCAATCCAACCCGGCCCAATCCCACCCGTCTTGACCCAACCCGACCTGACACGACCCGAACTGTTGACCCAACCCAACCCGACCTGACACGACCCGATCTGTTGACCCGGCCCAAACCCGACAGGTTTACATAGGTTCTGTTGACCCAACCCGACCTGACACGACCCGATCTGTTGACCCAACCCAACCTGACCTGACACGACTCGACCTGTTTTGGACGCGACACGGCAGACCCGGCACGAAGTTAGCGGGTCCGGGTCTGGGTTTGGGTCAGGGTTAATCACCTCCCATTGGGCAGACCCGGTACAAAGTTTACCCCATTAAAATTGATCCGTCACTCTTGTAAGACCCGTCCACAGTAGAAAGGGGTAAAACCACCACAGCAGAAAGGGGTAAAACCTCCACAGCAGAAAGGGGTAAAATTGATCCGTCGCTCATGATCCGTCGCTCGTGATCCGTCGCTTAAGCTCAAGTTTCTTGTAAGATCCATCGCTCGCAGGCCTCAAGCTCAAGTTTCTTGTAAGATCCCTTTCATTCCTTCTCTTTACTATAGAAAATTATTTTTTTTCAATTTTCTCCGGTAGTTTTTAACCTTTGTTCCGATCCCCACGATTATTTATCTGGTCTCACATCGATCGGGGATCTAATCGCTCTAGGTGGGCTTCTAGCCTACCAGATCTGATCGTGATGGGTTATGTGATTTTAGGGTTTCTCCTTCTTTTTGGATTCGATGGTTGGGGGATAATACCAGTAACGTGGGCCCTTGTGGGCCATTTCAAGGGAGCCGGATTAAGGCCTCTGTGACTGGTT
Organism: Chamaelirium japonicum; assembly: GCA_947650365.1. NCBI lineage: Eukaryota > Viridiplantae > Streptophyta > Magnoliopsida > Liliales > Melanthiaceae > Chamaelirium > Chamaelirium japonicum. The sequence goes on from OX393550.1 coordinate 90,659,823, forward strand.
AAGCTCACATAGCCTGATGGATTGGATGCCCAGTGCTCAATCCAAGCCCAGGCTCAAAGATCGATGATTGCCCGTGGGCCAACAACGCATCACAGAAGCCCACCCATAAGTTGTGCATTCTTATTTCTTAAACGTGCAATCTGGCTTGCTGGCACTAGGTAGTGCAAACTGGAAATGCACGACCGTTGTATTATAACCCTGACTCGGTGACTCCCCGACGTCCCCGTCTCCTCTCTCTGCGGCCTTGAGACCGCTCGGCCCATCCGTCTATTTCAATTTTATTAATCTTTTAGATTGTTTGATTTTTCTATTTTCTTTCTAATTCTTGATTTAATTAATTGTCTTTTGATACTTTATCAAGACAAGCATGAAACGAGCTCATTATCTTAACCAACGCCAAATACTTTTCGAAGCGTAGAGGCATATTAGCGCTACAAGAAAACCATTTTTGCTAATGAAAGTTATAAACATCGTTGGTAAATTAGAATGCCCTACGATGTTATTCATGCTTGTTTTGTATAAAAAGATTATCATTGATGTTTAGCCTATAGCTAACAAAGAGTTTATTAATGCTCGAGATGCCGAGGTCGCAGCCTTGAAGGAGCAAGTGGCTATACAAGCTGAGCAAATGGCTATGCAAGCCCAAAAGACTGCCGATCTTGAGGCTTTAGTGTATCAGCTACTAGCACGTGGCATGCCTCAAGCGAGTGACGATGGTGCTGATTTTTCTTCAGGATAAGGTAAGACTAATTTTTCAGTTAATACGTTCCTTATTGCTAGTACTTCAAAAATAAAAAGACTTAATATCTAGTGCTTAACTAATGTCAAATCCGGGCTAGCTTGAGACCCATTGGGCCGGGCCCGATTTGGGCCTAGTAGATTCAAAACAGCCTTAGTAGATTCAAAACAGCCTTGGTAGACCCCTAACATATGTGCTTCGCACGTGCGATATCATAATATATTTTATGAAACCCTTCCGCATATGCGGGCACATAAGCGCATATGTTATCGCACATAACAATGGCTTCAACGTAAAACTGACGAGACATAGAAGAAGAGATGAGAAGCCCATAATAAGTTTTGAGAATGTGACGATGTTTTCTCTCAACAAGACCATTTAGTTCATGAGTATGGGGGCATGACGGCTGATGAGGCATGCCCCGAGAAAAGCCATCATTGTGAATTCTTGATGAGAGAAACTCACTAGCACCATGTGAACGAAATGTTTTGATGTGTATCCTGAATTGGGTATCCACTATAGTAGTACAGTCATGATAGATGCAACAAATATCAAGTATATGACTACCATAAAAGTGATAGTCAATCATAAAAGCTTGTGAAGCGAGTCTCCAAGTGCCAAAATAGCTTGTCAAAAGGAGAAGAGGACAGTGTTATTAGAAGAAAAAGGGAGAGCCAAGTGTTTTGCCCACATGCATACAATTTCATAAAGTAGTAAAGAAAATATTCACTAAAAGACCTAATTGGGACATATTCATAAGTCTAGGGCCAAAAATATGACCAAGACGATGATGCCATAGATCGAATGTCGAAAGAGTAGTAAGACAAAAAAGTAGAGGGCGAGACACGTGATGAACAAGCATGAAGATGCTCAATCTGATACAACCCACCCAACAGTATTACCGACCGTAATCCTCTAGCTAGTAAAAAGGTCATGTACAAAAAAATAAGAGGATGAGAAGTAAATGGTAAGACCCGAATCAATAGTGGACTAACAAAAACTACGTTCATATATAAATGTGGAACATGAAGCACATCCGAAAGCATTAAACGACCACTAAGGTTTAAAAGTGAAGTAATTGAACCACACCGAGGGATAGGTAAAGTGAAGTAATACCAAGAAAGTCATTCTTGCCCCCGAGCCAACTTGTGGTTGATAGCACCAACTTCTTCTTGCCACCAAAGCTGTACGTATTGTAATTGTTCTCCAGTGTCACTGTTATGGTATCATTCTCTTTTAGATCCCTCTCTATCTTTCCATACAACTTCCTAAATGTTGGAAGGGCTACAGTTCGCATCCAAACAATGAGATTCTCCTATTGATTTAACTGTTCAAATAAAAACAAACTTACATGATCAAGATGGAGATTGTTGAATGTAAAGTAGTAAGACATAGTTAAATTTGCACGTAAATGCATTAGCCAACTCAGTTCCATCCGATTTAGGAGACATTCAGAAATCTTCTGCAGAAATGTTTCGTTTATGATACTCAAGGACAGATAAGGAAAAAGAAAACTATCAATTCAAAACTCCATTACGTTGCAGTAACAAAATTCCTCAAGTTAGTCTTTGAATTTACTCTTTAACTGTGTACTTTCGTTTAATGCCAATAAGGAAAGAAGGGAGATGACACTTGGTTACTTGCAACCATGTTACGGAGCTACCAGAATAACAGGAAAACTACAACATTTAGTGAAAATCTTCTCAAGTTACAGTAACTGACTTAAGTTAGCCTCCATAATATACTCTTTAATGTCCATTTTCAACAACGCCATCGACTAGGGAATCAAAGGAGAATGTGATTGAAGGCTTGCCAATATTTACTTTGTTCCGGATTTAACTTCTCAGATAAAATAAAATGATAGCCAATGGTCTAGATACAAAGGATGAGGAACAGGACGAACTAAGTTCAAGCTAAATAGAACTCCATATTTGTCTCCTATGATAAGAATAAAACTATATGCTAAAAATATAGTATGCAAAAAAGGCCGGAGAAAATTTCTGGTGGCCTTTCAGTTTAATATTTAGTGTTCTATAATGATCAAATTTTTGGTAAGATGGGTAATCTGTTTCATTACTGAGATTGTGCAATGGACTTTACATTATCCCTTTTGTGACAATGACTCTATTTTTTATTTTTTTTGAAAAGTATACTTTCTTCTATTTTGTAAGTACATGTGGGGTTTTGCTTTGTTTTTTTAATTTATTTGTATGTATATCTTTATTTCAGAATCCACGCACAATGCACATCTCCAAGCCTCCTTCTGGGTAAGATTGGGATCATGGTGGAGTCGTGGTATCACAAATATGGATGGAGAGCTGCTGCTGCACATGGACGAACGTCCTCCGCCCACCAACTCTGCTACCATCTTTGGCTATTGTTTTAATGTGATGCTTTCTTTTTTGGTTGTAAGACTTTTTTTTTTGAAAATGATTGTAAGAATGTTATGCAGAACTTCCCTTCTCAAGAGATCTCTTCTTTGGTTGTAAGATAGTTTTGCAGAGTTTTAATGCTTTTATTTTGTTAGATGTCTGTATAGATGACACAATTTTCCTTCTCAAGCGATTACTTGTAGTTTGTTGTTTTTTTAATGGTTGTGAACATTGTGGGTCAGTGGACACTAAGATATTAGGGACAAAAATTTATATATAAAACTTCTTTGTTTTCTTGAATCAATTATGGATCGAGAGCAATGATAAATAGTTGGAAATTGAACGGTTTACAATAATAGCAGGTTTGCAACTTTGCAGGATTTTTTTCTAAATAAAAATAAATAAAAAAATATAAGTTTTACCGACGCAGTATGTGTCGGCAAATGGTATGTTTTTAAAATATTTTTTACTATTGCCGACATATATACTACGTCGATAAAAGTGCATATTTACCAACGCAATGCACATGCGTCGGCAAATGAGAACTTTTAGCGACGCATCATGGGTCGGCAAATATTAATCTTTTACCGACAATCATTTCCTTTCGTCGGTAAATATTTTATAAATATTTTAATTACAAAATTATAGCACAAAATATTTTGTCGGCGAAGATAACTGTTTCCCGACGCTTTGCTCTTGTGCCGGTAAAAAATATACTTTTGCCAACGCATTATGCGTCGGCAAAAGTCATTCTTTTACCAACGTTTCATAACCGCACCGGCAAATACTTTCCCAGACGCACTATTACTGACGCAGTGCCGACGTTGGTGATTGTGTCGGGAAATATTTTTTCCGACGTTTTATTGATTATTACCGACATATTATTTCGTCGTGAAATGTGTAATTTGTTGTAGTGTCCAAATTTTGAAGGTGGTAACAGCCGACCTTCTTAGGACCTCGGCATTGCTCGATTGGCCATTAAAAATCCTCCTGTTACGTTCCAGCCAGAGGACCCATAGAATACTCATCACTAGTATATCCCATGGGATGCGGATCTCCTTGATTTTCTGACATCACCACGAAGACCATAAGGCGCGGAGATTCCGCAGGTGGGAGAATAGACCACGGGCTCTCTTGAAGTGGTCGCATGATTGTCTCGCCGTGGGGCACCCAAGCAAAAGATGGAAAGGAGTTTCATCCACCGATCGACAAAAGGTACAGGCCGCGTCTGAAACGTTCGGGTTATTTCATTTTAAAATATTCACCTTAGTCAAAATCTTGTTTCGCGCCACCAATAGGGAGAAGAACTTCACTTTGTTGGGAACCTTGGATCGCCAAATCGTCGCCGAAGGAAGGAAATATCCACCGGGGGTAGAAGGTTTCTGTAGAAGGATCTAACTGAAAAAATACCTGAGGAGTGTCATTGCCACTTTACGCCATCTGATGAGAGGGAAAACTAATAGCCGTAACAATCATCTTGAGGTCTACCAACTGGGATCGCAGAACTGGAAACTACGGTTGGAGGAATCTGAGGCACCATCAGTAACGCTGAGCATCGAACTTCACCAAGGATTGGACCGACGCTTTGGCACAGCGAGCCAGGGCGAAAAGATCCAGAAAAAAAGCTGCTCCACCGGATAGTCGCCAATCCAAACATCCCCCCCCGAAGCTAACTCGTATGCCATCGCCTAGGGTGACCCTATAGCAATTTCGGTAAAAATCTCTCACCTTAAGGATGCCTATCCAGAAGTGAGAGATTCAACCCGAGGACCAGCCTCTCAAGCTAATCGGGGAGAATCTCCTAAAGTAGCGGGTAAGGATAATATTTCTTTAAGATCCGTCATCCTCGTTCTGAAGACGCGATCGACCATTTGCCCAGCATAGAAACATTGAACCGCCGAAAGTCGAGAACCCCTAGGCCACCAAATTTCTTCGGAATGCACACCTGATCCCAGCGTAAGATATTATATGATCCGTCGGATCCCTCGACACCCCGCCACATGAAGGACCTCCGGATTTGGTCGATCTATCCTCTCAATAACCCAGGAGGGGAAATAGAAGTAGACCAGGAAATAGGAAGGAATCGAATATAAAACCGAGTTGAGCAGCACGAGTCTGTCGCCCAAGGAGAGAAATTTCTCATACCACCCTTCAACGTACCCTCTTCTTGATCTTTTGGATGAGCTTCTCTTAGTCCTCATGCTGTAAAGCTATCACTGACTGGGATCCTGAGATATTTCAATGGAAGATTGGCAGATTGGCTTCCCGGTAATTCAACTGGCGCGTGAAAGAAATCAAGGCTGTAGTGTATAGACTAGAGAGAGAACGTGGCGCAGAAAAGGAGCGGACACGTAGAAGCGGGGTGTAAAGGTCTGAGGAGAGAGAGAAAGAGGAGAGAGAGAGAGAGAGAGAGAGAGAGAGAGAGAGAGAGAGAGAGAGGGGGGGGGGGGGAGGACGTGGTGAGAAAGTGCAGAAAAAGTAGAGAGACGGACGCGGTGCAGAACGTGTAGAAAAAGTATATATATATATATAGAGAGAGAGAGAGAACGGGGTGGAGAAGAGGAACCGTCCCGAAGAAGCTGAAGATGGAATCACAGGGCTACGGTTCATCATTTCCCTCGGTGTGTCCGTCGGAGACGTGGCAGGATCACATCCGTCCGATGGAAGTACGGCAGGGCTGGTGCCGTGTGAACCGAGGAAAAGGACGGACCATAGGGGAGTCGAACTGTCCTTTGCTTCCCCATCTTTCTGCCGCCGTATCTGATACGTTGCTTCATGGTCCATGGATGACGCATGCATGGCGCATGTACCCCTATGGATGGATGGATGAATCCATGCTATCCATACCAAAGGCCTTTACCGATTCTCTCGTACAGAATGACGTGGCATCCGATCACAGCGTCCCTTTGCCTACCGGTTCCCGATGAGTGGGACTCACGTAGCAGTGCTGGGTTAAAGTGAAATAAACAGCTGTGATTGCGACACGTCGTTCTGTCTATGAGGATCTGTAAAAGCTATGGGGACAAATAGAATTCTCCATGACGCAATTGCAAGCGGGACCCACGTATCGACACGACCATCCGACGTGCAGTACCTTAAACAGGGGCCCACGTGAGATGGCGGGACTAGCACAGCAGTCTTTTTTTTATTGTATAGTCCGCACTAGGATGTCCGTCTTTGGCACTATCACACACCCGATCGTCTTTGGCAGCATTGATACTGTAATTTAAGAACAATTCAGTACGAACCGAAAAGTTAAAAATAAAATATTACATCTACCTTAATAACAAATACAATATATGAAAAAAGTGAGAGAGAACATATACCCCTAGCACCGTTCGGTCCCTTCCTAGGAGTCCCTGTGGTGATCACCCTCCGAGCAGACTCGCGGAAGGTTGCGTGTTCGGGTAATATTTTGGCTCGATTGATTTGATTTTAATCCCGAAAAATATGGACTTGTTACTGTAGTTTTCTAATGACTTTTACTTGATTTCTAGCTATAAACAGACCCTTATTTCCATTGGTTCAAGGCATTTTGATTGTTTTGGCTTGCTTCTTCTTAAGAGAAGCCTAGTTCCTTTCTTGGATTTGTGATTTTTTTCTCATTGCATGCTCTATTGATTGCATTGTCGCATGTTTTATAGAGTTTCATCTAGGTATTCATCATATCCATTGAGTTCTTCATGTAGGAATACCTAGAAAGCATGGGTGGATCTAATAGTTGGCTAGACCGGGCTATAGCCCGGCAAAGTTTTGAGAAAAACTAGCCCATATTATTAAGTACATGTCTCAGCCCGCCTCAACCAAGGCCTCAGCCCGCATCAATCCAGCGAGACCCTTTGTCCCTTGTGACACGTACGTGAATCGCTATCACCTCTGAGTCCTCACGAAACATGAATCGCCACCAAAAACACTTAAACCCCCTATAGTTTACTTTGTTCCAAAAAGCTCCCTAAAGCTTGAAATGTTAGCATGATACTCCTTTTGTCAACTACTTAATTTTTCTTATTTTGTAATTTTTATTGGACTTCAATGGGGGCAAAATGTAGTTTTTTAACTATAGGGGGTTAAATGTTTTTGAGCTAAAATTCAGGGGGACAAAGTGTAATTAACTTTTTTTTATATTAATATAATTTCTAGTACTGTCGATGTTCGCATAAAAAATTTTGCCTAGTATTTCTTTATAAAGTAAAATTTTCATTGTAAAAAAAAACTAGTTTAGTTTCAGCCTAATCCAAAAAAAAAATCTAACTACGGCTCCCCTGCTAGAAAGCCATTACCTTCACATACTTCTCCATCCTAAAGTTACTACGCCTATTTGTTAAGAGGTGTCTCCTTTGAGGGGGAGATGGGACCTCCAAGTTCGAGTATCTTGGCCAATGCTTATCGAAGACGTCTTTGCGTGTGGAGACAGAGCGACTCAAGGCGTTGAGTCGTGGGCACGATTGTGAGGAGGAGTTTGTGGCCGGGGGATCCAGAGCCGCCGAGGAAGTGAAGATCGAGCAACGTACTCGTGAAAAGAAAGGGCGTCGTTGTTACTTAACATCGTCGGGTTGGGTGAGTCAAGTATTGTAACATTCTTTCTCAAATAGTGCAATTTTTAAACTTGCTCGAGGATGGATGTATGGATTTCTCAAACCACATTAAAAACCTCATGTGTTGATTGGTTTGCTTAATTTCTCTGTATGCTAGATCTTGCCACAGAAAATTAAATCATCACATGCTCGTGATAATTTAGATCTTTCGATGCTAAATTATAATCTATCGCAATAATTTTTAATTGGGTACACTGTTGGAAATCCGACACGTGGATCTGAGTCCCGCAGCGGAAGCAACAACCGGGATCATAAAGGTGGCATACATTGCCATTAAAATTTCATTCATGATCTTCACAACATTACATAGAAACCTAGATGACCTAGCACTGATGATAGACACTAAGGAGAGGGTATCGATTGTTATGTCAATGTCCGGATCGTTCTAGAAAGAATCGTTTCTTAATGTGATCCGGCAAATTCCTGATGGATGCAGAATTCCGTGAGTCCCACGATCACACATTGCTTGATGATGTCCCATGCCCACACGTACGAAGGAAGGAAGAATAACACACACGCACACGCACACGCACACGCACACGCACCTACATCCACACTGCCATTCCGCTCGCCGTCCGCATGCAACACACGCCGCTGCCATCCACCTACGCTCAGCCCACACACCCCCCCGCATGCTTCCAGTTGCTCGCCGCGATATACACATCCCGCCCACGCTCGCCTGCTCTACTGCACGCGCACCGCAGCCCTGCACGTGTGCCCGGCCGCCCTGCCCTCATGCATGCCCTTGCTCGCTCCACTGACCACGTGCGGCAAGCACAAAGAGAGAGAGAGAGAGAGAGAGAGAGAGAGAGAGAGAGAGAGATGGGAAAGCCTAGGTCGCACTGAAACACACCCTCACCGTAAACCATGATGTACCTCTGTAGATCCTAGTTATGCATGCACTGCCCCATTATAAAGGGGAGTTTCACAGGACTATGATTAACTTGATTGGTTTCAGTGGCACTTTCACGACCCAGGACTTATATATATAGAGAGAGAGAACTGTTACAGTGAGCTGTGGGCTGCCGGGGAGGAAAGTGAGCTGCGGGTATTTTGACCCGCCAAAAAGTTATGGAATTTGATAAAATTTGGTGAGGTTGTTGCCTAGGATAAGATGATCATCCCCACCAATTTTCATCAAATTCCAAAACTTCTAGGGGGATCAAATGGTCGAAGCAATTTTTGCCGTCCGCAGTCACCGTTAAAATTGCTTCGGCCATTTGACCCCCCTAGAAGTTTTGAAATTTGATGAAAATTGGTGAGGATGATCATCTTATTCTAGGCAACCAAATTTCATCAAATTCCATAACTTCTTGGGGGGTCAAAATACCCGCAGCTCACTTTCCCCCCCGGCAGCCCACAGCTCACTGTAACAGCCCTTTCTCTCTCTCTCTCTCTCTCTCTCTCTCTCTATATATATATATATATATATATATATATATATATATATATATATATATATATATATATATATATATATATATATATATATATATATATATATATATATATATATATATAAGGGACGGGGAGCCTGGACCTCAGGTGCAGCGTCAACGCTGCATCCGGCTCGGCATGGAAGCCACGTGTCCCGCGGATCAGCCAATAGGATCAGATTCCTCGGAAAAAATCTCGCCCAAAACGTCAGTCGCCCGATCGCCTCGATCCAACGGATTGGATTCCCCCGGACCTCATTTGCAGCTGTTACTGTGGCGGCCACAGTAACAACACGTTTTTTGATCTGGATGAATCTGAACCGTTGGATTCGATCGATCGGGCGGTTGAAAAATGATTCGTGGTTACTGTAGCGGCTACAGTAACCGCGATAATGCTTTCAGCCGTCCGGATCGCTTGGTTCCAACGGATCAGATTCACCCGAACAGCCAATTGAATCCCAAATGAATCCAATCCGTTGGATCCTGGCGATCGGATGGCTGAAAGCATTATCGCGGTTGCTGTAGCGGCTACAGTAACCGCGAATCGTTTTTCAACTGCCCGATCGATCGGATCCAACGGTTCGGATTCATCCGGAGCAAAAAATGCGCTGTTATCGTGGCCGCCACAGTAACAGCTGCGAATGAGGTCCGGGGGAATCCGATCCATTGGATCTAGGCGATCGGGCGACTGACGTTTTGCGCGGGATTTTTTTTCGAGGAATCTGATCCTATTGGCTGATCCGCGGGACACGTGGCTTCCATGCCGAGCTGGGTACAGCGTTGACGCTGCATCTGAGGTCCAGGCTCCCCGTCCCCATATATATATATATATATATATGTATATATATATATATATATATATATATATATAGAGAGAGAGAGAGAGAGAGAGAGAGAAATGCTAAAATGCGGCGTGCGATTCGTGCGGCGTTGCACCGCAGCCGTCTGATGCACCGCTGGTGCACGCAGCGGTGCATCAGACGACTGCGGTGCGACGCCGCACGCACCGCACGCCGCACCCTAGCATGCCTCTCTCTCTCTCTCTCTCTCTCTCTCTCTCTATATATATATATATATATATATATATATATATATATAGGGGCATGCTATGCTGCGGCATGCGGTACGTGCGGCACAGCACCGCAGCCATCTGATGCACGCGCTGCGTGCATCGCATGCACGCAGCAGTGCATCAGACGGCATGCGGTAGGTGCCGCACTTACCGCATGCCGCATTCAAGCATTTCTCTCTCTCTCTCTCTCTTTCTCTCTCTCTCTCTCTCTCTCTATATATATATATATATATATATATATATATATATATATATATATATATATATATATATATATATATATATATATATATATATATATATATATATATATATATATATATATATATATATATATATATATATATATATATATATATATATATATATATATATATATATATATATATATATATATATATATATATATATATATATATATATATGGCTCAGTCTGACTCCAAGTTAGCAGGCTTATGTTAAATTCTAGCCTTCCACTAACTGAGTTAGGTTTTGGGGGGTCGGGTAAAGTATAGTGCTAGGCACCCGGGGTGGACCCAAGGGCACCCGAGGGGGGGGGGGGGTGTAGGTTGGCTCCGTCCTTAGGGAAGGTTGGGCGCGGGGAGCGAGGTGCGGGTTGGGCAGAGATAAGCAGCCGGGGAGGTTGGGGGTGGGGTGGGGTAGGGGTCGGGCAGATAGTACCCCGAGGGGGGGGGGCATCTGCCGGAGAGCAACGGGGGGAAGGGGGGGTTGAGCGGAGAGCACCCGGGGGTCGGGCGCGAGGCGCAGAGGCCGGAGACGGAGACGGGCGCGCGGCACAGCGGCCAGAGACGGAGACGAGGGGGGGGGGGGGTCGGGTTGGTCGCGCCCCTGTGAGATTTTCTCTATCTCAAAACCCAGGTATTGAGATGAGGTCCCATCATACATATAAGGATCATTTACGCCCTCTACTTTACTGAGGTGGGACTAATCTTCCAACACTCCCTACCTCTCTCTCTCTCTCTCTCTAAACTCATCTCTCCTCTATTTGCACCAGGGGGGTCGGATGGAGGAGGGTTGGGTGCCTGCTTGAGACGGAAACGGGGGGGGGGCAAGTTGGTCGCGCCGTCCCAGCTCGCCGGAGTATAGGGAAACAGGTCGCACCCGCAGGTGGTGATGGGCGAAGGGGGTCGGGCGGCGGGAGGGGGTCGGGCGCAAGGCCGGAGACGAAAACTGGGGGGTCGGGTTGGTTGTGCCCCCCCTCCTCTCTCTCTCTCTTATGAAGGTGGTGGAGATACTAGGAGGGAGGGTTGCGTTGGGTATCCTTCCCCATACGGACAAGACCTAATTTTGGCATCGCATTTGTTCTCATATCATTCTTGCAACCGGCCACTGCGTGGAAGCTTTGCAGGGACTAATCTTTGAATATCTATAGTAGTTGATAGAGTTGGAGTTTGGCTCAGATGTCTATATAGAAGTTGTAGAGGAGTTGTCAAGCTTTACAACGGATCCGTAATCGCTGAATTCTAATGAGTATTGAGGAAGATACAGAGATCTGAAGTTAGTCTTGTGATTACTTTCTGCACTGCTAGTTTTAAGTGCAGATTTTAGTTATGTGTTTGGAGCTGTTGGATCAATCTCTTAATCCAATGGTCCACTTACTTAATCTGCAGGATTTAATCAACCTATGGGTCCTTGGGGGCCATAGAGATCATTTGGGGCTTGAGTGCAATTTGGAAGAGCACACAAAAGAGGGGTTTTCTCTTGGAGAGAAAACTAGTGAAAGCAAAGAAGCATTCGTTGTTGCAGCTGAAAGAAGAGAAAAAGGTAAGATCAGATCTATCATTTTCCCTACATTGATGGACATGGTTTTTGAGATCCTCTTCTAGTTGAAGAGAGAGATTTCTAGGGTTCATGGAATCCTAAGGAGGTGGGGGTTTCAAGCAAGGAGGAGAAGACAAGGTGTTTGGTGTAATCTATGATGTCTTTCCTTCATTGCTAGTGAAACCCGAGCTTAGGCTTATCGTGCACGTGGACATAGCCCAATTTGGGGTGAACCACATAAATCGATGTGTCTCTCTCTTTTGTGCTTGCTTGGTTTGTATTTCTTTCTCGTGCTCACACTCGCACACAAGGTGTTTGTTTCATTTCCACACACAGAGGGAAGATCGAGGTCTTTTCCCATCAAGTGGAATCAGAGCAAAGGTTTTGCCTACAAGGTGTTCGACAAAAGTCGTGTGTGAGAAATAGAGGCTAGTGTGAGTCGGATGGTGAGCTTAAATGGGAATAATTAGATGATATGGAAGGCAAAGATGAAAGACCTCTTGTATTGCAAGGATCTTTATGGGCCGGTTGAAGGCAATAAAGCAAAGCCGGAGGGTACAAGTGATATTGATTGGAAAAAGCTAGATCATAAAGCCGTGGGCTTCATTCGGCAATGGTTGGATGATACCGTGTTCCATCATGTATCCACCGAGACGTCTGTACATGCTCTTTGGAAGAAGTTAGAGAGCTTTTATGAAAGAAAGACGACCGAAAACAAAGCATTTTTTATCCGGAAGCTAGTGAACTTGAAGTACAAGGAGGGGTGCTCCATAGCTGAACATTTGAACAAGATGCAAAGTGTGGTGAATCAACTTTCCTCTATGAAGATAGTGTTTGATAATTAGTTGCAAGCACTATTGCTACTTTGATCGTTGCCGGATAGTTGGAAGACGTTTGTGGTGTCGTTTAGCAACTCGGCTCCGGATGGGATTGTCACTATGAGTCAAGTAACAGGTAGCTTGTTGAATGAAGAGACAAGAAGAAGATCTTCGAGAAATTCGCACTCGGAAGCACTTGTTATGGAAAAGCGGGGGAGAAGCAAGAGTAGAAAGCCTTACCATCGAGATAGATTAAAGGGGAGATCAAAGTCAAGGAAGTGCATCAAATACTACCATTGTGGCAAGGAGAGCCACATGAAAAGAGAGTGCCGCCAATTCAAAAGAGAGCAAAAGAAGAACCACGATGAAGAGAAGAAAGAGGAGAAGTCCGCAAATGTAACTTCATCAGATAACGATATCATCATTGTATGTGATGACAACTTTGTTAGTCTAGCATGTGACAACACTAGTTGGCTTGTTGATTCGGGTGTATCATTCCATGTTACTCCACGAGCGGATTTCTTTGCATCCTACACATCCGATGACTTCGGCCATGTTAGGATGTAAAATGAAGGTATGTATAAAATCATCGGAAAGGGAGACGTGTGCTTGAAGCAAGCATTGGGTGCAGTTTGGTACTCAAAGATGTGAGGCATGTTCCAGACATCCGCCTCAACTTGATCTCCACTGGCAAGCTTGATGATGAAGGCTATATCAACCATTTTGGTGGCGGACAATGAAAGCTCACAAAAGGTTCATCGATTATAGCAAAAGGAAAGAAAGATAGTTCTCTCTATACCACGCAAGCAAGCCTATACAAGATGGAGGTGAATGCAGTAGAGAAGAAGACATCTACCAAGCTATAGTACAAGAGGTTCGGTAACATGAGTGAAAAGGGGATGCAAATCCTTGCAAGGAAGGAGCTTCTACCCGGCATTGGAGGTAAATCTCTTGACACTTGTGATGATTGCTAGTGGGTAAGCAACATAGAATCTCCTTCAAGAGAACTTCTCATTCTAGAAAGTCTCATATTTTGGATGTAGTTTACTCTCACCTTTATGGCCCTATGAAGGTTAGAATACTTAGAAGTGCACTTTATTTTGTGACATTTATAAATGATCACTCCCGGAAGGTTTGGATATTTGCATTGAAGTCCAAGAATCAAGTGTTTGACATCTTCAAGTACTTTAACGCAATTGTTGAAAGAGAGACCGGAAGAAAGTTAAAGTGCATTCACACCGACAACGACGGAGAATATTTGGGTCCCTTTGATAGGTATTGTGTCGAGCAAAGGATCAAGCATGAGAAGACGGTTCCCAAGATGCCTCAAGAAAATGGTGTTGCCAAGAGAATGAATAAAACCATCATGGAAAGGATCCGGTGCATGCTCAGACATTCCAAGTTATCAAGATCCTTTTGGGGTGAGGCAATGAGGACGGCGGTTGATTTGATCAACCTATCTCCTTCGGCTCTATTGAACGGGGATGTTCAGGACAAGGTTTGGTCGGGGAAGGATGTTTCCTATAAGCATTTGAAGGTGTTCGGTTGTAGGTGTTTTGTGCACATTCCCAATGATGATAGGTCAAAGCTTGATGACAAGGGACGGGAATGCATCTTTATCGGCTATGCACATGAAGAGTTTGGCTATAGGTTTTGGGATCCGGTCAACAAGAAAGTGATTAGAAGTCGAGATGTTATTTTTCTTGAAGATCAAACTATTGAAGATATTGAGAATAGTGAAAAACAAGAAGCCTTTGTTGATGATCTTATGGACATGGGGTTGGAGCCTTTACCCATGGTTCATAATGATGATGATGGAGATGAGCAAGCTACTTTTATTGATGCAGTTAATGAACAAAAGCCTACTAGTGATGGTGAACAAGAAGACCATATGGAGCAAGAGCCATATGTCGAGCCTCAAGTGCGGAGGTCCACTAGAGAGCATCAACCTTCAAAAAGGTATTCTTCAAATGAGTATGTGTTACTCACCAATGGGGGAGAACCAGAAAGCTACCAAGAGGCCTTAACACATGAGCACAAGGGTAAGTGGTTAAAAGCCATGAAGGAGGAGTTCAAATCCCTACATGAGAACCACAAGTATGACTTGATGATTTTGCCAAAGGTTAAAATAACACTCAAGAATAAGTAGGAGTACAAGTTGAAGATCAAAAAAAAATACTCACATCCAAGGTACAAGGCACAGTTGGTTGTGAAGGGCTTCGGGCAAAAGAAGGGAATTGATTTTGAAGATATTTATTCTCCGGTAGTAAAGATATCTTCAATTCGGGTTGTTCTAAGCATTGCGACAAGCATGGATTTGGAGATCGAGCAACTAGATGTGAAGACAACCTTTCTCCATGGTGACTTGGAGGAAGAAATCTACATGGAGCAACCGGAAGGATGCAAAGTCAAAGTCAAGGAACATCTTGTGTGTAAGTTGAAGAAGAGTTTGTACGGCCTAAAGCAAGCTCCACGCCAATGTTACAAGAAGTTCGATACATTTATGATCGAGCAAGGCTATGCGAGTAAGACAACGGATCATTGTGTCTTTATGAAGAGGTTTGCTAGTGATGATTTTATCATTCTTTTACTTTATGTTGACGATATGTTAGTCGTTGGAAAGGATGCGAGCAATATTGCAAGTTTGAAGAAGAAGCTTGGCAAGTCCTTTGCTATTAAAGACTTGGGACTGGCAAAGTAAATTCTCGGCATGAGAATATCCCGAAATCGAAAGGAAGGCAAGATTTGGTTATCTCAAGAGTAGTACATTGAGAAGATACTTGAGAGATTCCATATGGATAAGGCAAAACCGGTTGGTACTCCACTTGGTAGTCACTTCAAGCTTAGCTCCAAGCAAAGTCCTACAAGTGAGAAAGAGAAGAATGACATGAAGAAAATTCCTTATGCATCGGCGGTCGGCTCTTTAATGTATGCAATGGTTTGCACAAGACCCGACCTAGCTTTTTCGGTCAGAGTTGTGAGCCGGTTCCTCTCGAATCCGGGTCAAGAACATTGGTTGGCCGTGAAGTGGATCTTACGATATCTCAGGGGCTCTTCAAAAGCGTGTTTGTGCTTTGGTCATGGAGAGCCATTATTACAAGGCTATACGGACGTCGATATGGCAGGAGATGTTGACACACGAAAGTCCACATCGGGGTACTTGATGACATTTGCAGGAGGAGCAGTCACTTGGAAATCAAAGTTGTAAAAGTGTGTGGCATTATCGACTACCGAGGTCGAGTTCATAGTGGCGACGGAAGCTGGCAAAGAGTTATTGTGGATGAAAAGATTTCTACATGAACTTGGTCACAAGCAAGAGCGGTATGTTCTATATTGTGATAGCCATGCAAAGCGCAATACATTTTATTAAGAACTCGAGTTTTCACTCAAGGACCAAGCACATTGACTTACGGTATTGTTGGATCTATGATGTGGTGGAACACATAAAATTGCAAGTTGAGAAGATACATACTGATGATAATGGATCGGATATAATGACGAAGTCACTACCCAAGGAGAAGCACAAAGTTTGCACTCGTGTGGCGGGTTTGGTGAATTCTCTTTATTAGCCGAGGAAACAAGACATAGAGATCCCTCCTCATGGGTCTAGAGGGGGAGTTTGTTGGGTATCCATCCCCATAAGGACAAGACCCAAGTTCGGCATCGCATTTGTTCTTGGATCATTCATGCAACCGACCACTGGGTGGAACCGGCTCTGCAGGGACTGATCTTTGAACATCTTCAGTAGTTGATAGAGTTAGATTTTGGCTCAGGTGTCTACATAGAAGTTGTATAGGAGTTGTCAAGATTTCCAACGGATCCAGAATCGCTGAATTCTGATAAGTATTGAGGAAGATACAGAGATCTGAAGTCAGCCATGTGATTACTTCTGCACTGCTATTTTTAAGTGTAGATTTTAGTTATGTGTTTGGAGCCGTTGGATCAATCTCTTAATCCAATGGTCCACTTGCTTCATCTGCTGGATTTAATCAATCTATGGGTCCTTGGGGGCCATAGGAAGCATTTGGGGCTTGAGTGCAATTTAGGAGAGCACACAAAAGAGGGGTTTTCTCTTGGAGAGAAAACTAGTGAGAGCAAAGAAACATTCGTTGTTGCAGCTGAAAGAAGAGAAATGGGTAAGATCAGATCTATCATTTTCCCTCCATTGATGAAGATGGTTCTTGAGATCCTCTTCTAGTTGAAGAGAGGGTTTTCTAGGGTTCTTGGAATCCTAAGGAGGTGGGGGTTTCAAGCAAGGAGGAGAAGAGAAGGTGTTGGGTGTAATCCATAGTGTCTTTCCATCATTACTACTGAAACCCGAGCTTAGGCTCATAGTGCACGTGGACATAGCCCAATTTGGGGTGAACCACATAAATCAGTGTGTCTCTCTCTTTTGTGCTTGCTTGGTTTGTGTTTCTTTTTCGTGCTCACACTTGCACACAAGGTGTTTGTTTCATTTCCACACACAGAGGGAAGATCGAGGTCTTTTCCCATCAGATTTGTGGTGGTGAGGATGATGGTGATGGACATAATAGTGGTGGTAGTGGTTCGGGGAGGGGGGGGGGAGTGTTGCTTTGCTTCACAGTCGCTGGAGAAGAGAAAGAGGTGGCGATGTGCTCGGACGCCAGAGAGGAGAAAAGGAGGCGCTGCAACTGTGCTTTTTGTCACGGGCCTTCACTGTGGCTCTTGCTAGTTTGCCACCTCAGCCCTAAATATTTTTTGGGGTATGAATACAATTTACCTAACTTTCGAAACACCTCTTTTCCAAACTCGTTTACCAACCTCATTGCTAGGGCCCAACTCGTTTGCCAACCTTTGTTGCCAACTCCACGTGATGTGGGGTGCTGGCAGGTCCTTGTCGTTGGGAGCAATTTTGTGGGGACCATGGGATAAATTTTGGATAGATGCCATGTAAAGTTGGTAGTGCCCAAAGAAAAACGGATATTTTTATTACCGTCGGTAATAATATTAATATTACCGACGGTAGTAAATTATCCGTTGGTAATAAACCTTTAATATTTTACTAATATTTAAAATATTTATTACTGATAGTATTTTTTTATCCATTGGTAATATATTATTACCGACGGTCATTATTATATCCGTCGGTAAAAGTGATTATTACCGACGGATTATCAACATTCCGTCGCAAATAATATTTTTTGTTATTTTAATAATTATATATATATATATATATATATATATATATATATATATATATATATATATATTACCGACAGCCATTTCTTGTCCGTCGGTAATGTATTTGTACCGACGGAATAAACTTAGCCGTCGGTATAGTTAATATTATTACCAACGGATATATTAATATCCATCAGTAATAAAATTATTACCAATGGAAGACTTATTTTCGTCGACAATAAGCCCTGCGATTTAAAGATGTTTCGATCCTTGGCCGGCCTTTGTTGCTCTCTGGATCCCCTCCCCTCCCCTCCACTGCCCTCCCGATCCCCTAGCCTGCAATGTGACCTCCCCTCCCCTCCCCTCCGGTCGATCATCCCTGCCCTCCCCTCCCGGGCACCTCCGGCCTCCCCCCTCCCGCGCACCTCCGACACCGGCGATTCCTCCTCCTCCTCCTCCTCCTCCTCCTCTGGTGAGTTCCCCTCCTCTTCTCCTCCTCCTCCACCTTTAATTTGTTCCTATTCAAACCCTAAAGTTTGAAATTCTAGCACAATACCCATTTTGTCAACTACTTAATTTTTGATTTGATCAATATATTTAGGGCTGATTTTCGGATGGATCGGTTTGGAATAGAGGTGTTTTGAAAGTTAGGGAAATTGTGTTCATACCCCAAAAATCTGTAATTAACCCCCATTTCCAACAAACTTGAACACACCCCGTTTTCTTTGATCGTGCCCTATTTTTATCCCAAAAATACCCTTTCCTCTTACACCCCACCTTGAATACACCCCAGTTAAATGGCCCTTTTCATCTTGATCATACCCCATTCCTTTCCGATGTTGAAGCCCCATTAGTATAGGGTACCCCATTCCTTTCCGATGTTGAAGCCTTATGAGGGGAGAGAGAGAGAGAGAGAGAGAGAGAGAGAGAGAGAGAGAGAGAGAGAGAGAGAGAGAGAGAGATGTCACTCTTCTTTCTCCATTGCTAGAGGGGTTAGATCTTGTTTGGAGGAATCCGATCGGGAGAATTTAGACTGCAATTTCTTTCCAATTGCAGTTGATGCCCAAAAGGTTATGTTTTAGGTTTTAGTTGGATGTGAGGTATACAAAACGGTATAAATGATATTTTAAATTTGTGTGTAAGTTACTGTGAAACGGATGAGAGACAGAAGTTAGTTACAGATTTTTGGGGTATGAATAAAATTTCTATATTTTTTTTTTAGCACCCCACAGCATCTCATCAGTGGGAGGGCTAAGGCAACTCCCTACCAACACTTTTGCTACCCACCGCATTGGCTCACGGCTCATTAGGAAGATTCACGTAGAAGATTGTGTCACATATGCTGCGATATAGGGTTCGTTGACCCTTTATATGTCTGAGCTCTGATTTCATCTGATTTAAGAGAAGGGTTTTTGTCATATTTGGTATGATCTTGGTTTTGTTCTCTAGTGGCGTTTTTTGTCTGAGCCACTTCATTAATTACATATGTTGCAATCTATGCTTTATATTTAATTCTATGATTTCGTCTTATCTGATAGGATTTGTGCGATTTATGCTTTAGATTTGGTGCAATCTAGGTTTCGATTTTTTTACCATATGCATGATCTAGCCTTTGCTTGGAGCACCATTTGTGGTTATTTTTACTTATACTCGTCTTTTATTCTATAACATACTAGTGCATGTCCGTGCCAGTCGGTACTGTAGCGGTTAGGTTTAGGGTTTAGGATTATGGTTTATAATTAGGGTTAGGGTTTAGGATTAGGGCTAGGTTTAGGGTTTAGAATTAGGGTTAGGTTTAGGGTTAGGGTTATGTTTATTGTTTAGGTTTAGGTTTAGGTTATAGAATTAGGGTTAGACTTAGGTTTAGGTTAGTGTTTAGATTACGTTTAGGGTAAGGATTAGGATTAGGGTTTATATTAGGATTAGGGTTTAGATTAGGGTTACTGTTAGGTTTATGTTAGGATTAGGGTTAGGGTTTAGGTTAGGATTAGGGTTAGGTTTTGGGTTTAGGTTAGGGGTAGGTGAATATTCGAAGATTTAGGTTTAAATTTACCTCGAAATCATAATTCTCTACTTGTTATAGTTTATTAAAATTTTAATCTCAAAAAAATATACGTTGGTGTGTACTTACAAAGGATTATACATTTACATCTTTATTATTCTTTCTCATACACACAGCCGCATATGAACAGAGTGAGTGTGGTGGGCACCAGCGGTGACATGGCTTGGCGGCTCAGGTTAAGTACCCATAATGTGAATCTCTTAATTAGAAGAGCATAGATTGAGATGGAACTGAATCGTATGTGTTTTCAAAAGAAAAAATTTTAAAATAACATTTATAATTTTATAAATGCATAGATTTGATGATATCGATTGTGCATTTCAGAAAGAGCGATTCATAATTTCTTAGAGTGTCAGATTGAAGAGCGAAACATGATATGAGATGCGACAGTTTGGAGAGAGCGCCAGGCTGTACAACGTTATCGGTTACGGGTACAGAGGAGACAGCGACTACAGGAGGAGTGGTGACGGCGATAGGAGGAGTGGCGACGGCGATAGAAGGCTTGGCGACGACGATAGGAGGAGTGGTGTCGACGACAGGAGGAATGGCGATGACGACATGAGGAGTGGCGCCGGTGACAGAAGGAGTGGCGACGACGACATGAGTGGCAGCGATGACAGGCTACAGGTGTTGAGGCTGCAGAGAGCACGTTTTGGCGATGAGGATCGCACCCCCCCCCAAGTACAGATCATATATCTCTTTTGGCTGGTGTTTGCTGTTGTTTCAGATCAGGTATTATTTTCAGACCTCATTAGACCACTGCATCTCTCTCTCTCTTTCTTTCTTTTAATGGTTTTAAACCCGGACCGGACCGTCCGGTTGAATCGGATTAGACCGAAACCAGTTTCCTTTCCGGTTTGGCTGTAACACCAAACCCAGAATCAAAGCAAGTTCGGTTTTAAACCGGTCGACCGTTCGAACCGGCCGTAAAATCGTCAACCCGTCCGACTTGTCACGGTTTACAACCAATCCGGTTTTAGGCTTTTTGAGGAGATCAATATCACGTGACTGCAAATCCTGCAAATCCCATGAGGAGATAAAAAAAAATTCCCGTGAATCCTGCAAATCCCGAGCCAATCGGGTGTGCCGTGTGCGATTAATGCTTTCAAGATTCAACCACCGACGCCGTCTCTCTCTCTCTCTCTCTCTCTCTCTCTCTCTCTCTCTCTCTCTCTCGGCCACGGCAACTGTTGTTACTGCTATGACTCTGAGATCTCGCCCAAACGTCTCGACCGACGACCTATATCGTTTGCCCGCTTTTGCTTCAACTGCGGCCGTGAGGTATCACCCCTATCTCGTGTCGGACTTCCCGAAATCATTTTTATGATCAGACAAATGAGAAATACCTCTATCTATCGTCTGCAATGAGGGGTTTTCATTGCTAAATCTGAAGTGATCTTGGCTAGAGATCGATAAGCCATTTTTAATATTTCATATTCATGGCATCAGAGCTGCTACGTCCGAAGGATTTGCAAATTCCTCTATATTCAAAAAACTTTTCAAGATCTGCCCCATGACACCCAATTCTAGTTGAAAGAGAGAAATTGAACAAGTATGGTCGTCCCCTCCGTCCACCAATGCTCGATCTCGTGATGCAACACTGCCTTGGTCGCCACCACCGTCTGCTTTCACCATCCTCGGTGTTCGTGAGTAAGCTAGCGTGCTTTGTATGCTGCTTGCCTCGATCGATTTCCTAGCTTCACTTCCACATCCTCGATCGGCATTATGTCACTATCGCAATGGTTTTAAACCCGAACCGAACCGTCCGGTTGAGTTTTACATTTGACTATTTGAGGGTCGCATTTGGATAAGTGCCACATGTGCATGCATTAAAGGCTGCCTTTAAAAGTTGTACAAAATCATGATCTCTTTTGTTTCTCTACTTGTTTTTTGAGATCACAACATATCATTTGATAACTTGCAAAAAAAAAACATATAATTTGGTGTGAGGGTATGTTGTGAATAGTTATGAGATCCCTAAACCCATTGAATTGGAAGATTCTACTCTGATTTGAGATTTCAAATATCATGATTAGGTAGCTTTTAGTTGAGTTGGGTTTTGTGTATTAGAGTTTGAGTAGGGGTATGGGTCCTAGTTTGGATGAAGATTGGTGCTTGAGTCTATATAGGGAGGACTCGGTGTTCGTATGCTGGATGGTGCTTTAGATAGTTGGATGGCTACATAGCAACCTTCTCCTTTTTTTTTTGAAGGGTAGGCATCCTTCTCCTTTAATTCTTTGTGTGGAGGTTATCATTTTTTTTTATCATGTAATTCTTCTATTTGCTAAGATTAGTTTTGTAGTTAGTCTTTATGGATGTTGCTATGTTGGTATTAATATTTGATTTCACTATTATTCCTAATTATCATATTGCTATATTTGGTGCAGGATAATTTTCTAAATCTGTAACAATGTCATCATCTGGACCAAATTCTACTCCGACAACAGAAGCATCTTCTGTACGAGGGAAAATGGATCTGGCATGACAGCATTTTAGTGAGGGACATGATCCCCGTGATGGTAAAAAAATATTCACATGCTTATACTACAAGAAGACTGTAAAAGGTAGAGGGGTAAATAAAATGAAACAGCACTTGGCCGGAAGAAGATGAGAGATTGGTCCCTGTAAAAGCGTTCCTCATGATGTTCGATATCAAATGGAGGAATCCTTAAAATCTATTACTGAAAAGAAGCAACAAAGCCAAGAAACATTTGAAAGTCACAATCCATATAGTTCTGTTGGATCCCAATTTGAGGGTGCTATGCAAGTGGATGAAATTCGTGAGATATCATGTCCTCTTAGCAAAGGTATCTCAATCAATGCAGTTGGTAGTAGAGGCAGTCAAAGGTTTATGCCAATGACACAAAAAGGGAAGGGCAAGGCACCAAGTGGAATATGTTCATATTTTGTTTCTAGGACAATCTCGGGATCCCAATCCTCTATTAAGAGTGCTCTAGCTGGTAAAGAAGCAATGTGGAGGGCAAATATGGCTGTTGTAAGGTTTGTATTCGATACTTGCATTCTAATTAATGCTCTAAATTCTATATATTATTAGCCTATGTTGGATGCTGTGAATGCAATAGGACCAGGATATAAAGGTCCCTCTTATCATGATATGCGAGTTTTCTTGTTGAGGGATTATAAAAAAGAAGTTCAGTTATTTGTTAATTCATTTAGGAGTGTTTGGGCCGAAACTGGGTGTACGATAATAGCTGATGGGTGGACTGATAGCAGACAACGGACATTGATTAATTTTATGGTGTATTGCCCTCGAGGTATTGTCTTTGTTAAATCTGTTGATGCTTCCGATGTGATAACAACAATAAAAAATTTGTTTAAGTTATTTTGTGAAATTGTTGAATCGGTGGGTGCACCTAATGTTATACACATGGTGACCGATAATGCAGCAAACTATGTAGCTGCGGGAAGGATGTTGAACGAGGCTTACAAAAGTATTAACTGGTCACCTTGTGCAGCCCATTGTCTGAATTTGGTTCTAAGTGATATTGCAAAGTTGGAACATGTAGCTGATATTGCTAAACGTGCCTCTAAGGTAATAAAGTTTGTTTATAATCATACATATCTTTTATCTTGGTTAAGAAAGAGATCGAATTGGACAGAGATTCAGCACCCTAGAATGACTTGATTTGCTACGACTTTCATTGCTTTGCATAGTATTCGTCAATACATGCATGACTTGCAAGTCTTGGTGACTAGCAAGGATTATGTGGGCTCTAGATATTCTAGAAATAAAAAACTGAAAGATGTTGTTTATATTATTTTGGATAAAAACTTTTGGACAGATTGCTCAATCATTGTAAAGATTGTGGAACCACTTATGCGTTTGCTAAGAATTGTAGACTCGGATAAGAAATCTACAATGAGATATCTTTATGAAGGCATGCTTAGAGCACAATTGAGAAGCAAAAAAATCTTCATGAATAAGACGAGATTATACAAGCCATATACAAAGATTATAAAAGATCGCTGAGATAGATAATTGCGTCAAAGTATTCATGCTGCAGCCTATTGGTTGAACCCGGCGTTTTAGTATAATCAAGTATCATTTGCTACTTTTAAACCAGAGATCATGACGGGTCTTCTTGATGTTATTAAGTCTAAAGCTACATGCTGCAAGACAAAGTTATTGTCGGAGACAAGATTATTTCGGGATCGCTTGGAGAGTTTTAGCCGCGAGCTTGCGCTTACTACTTGCAAAACCACACGTCCTAATAAAAATTTATTAGATGTTTAAATATTTAGTATGATAAATACTTGAATTTATACCATTAATATCATATTAACTTAGTTTCTTTTTTTTTAATATTTATGAATATTGAAGATAAATGGTGAAGATTGTTTGGACACAGTACTCCAAATTTACAGAAGTTAGCTATTCGACTTCTTAGTCAAACATGTAGTTCCTCTGGATGTGAGCGTAATTGGAGCATCTTTGAGCACATTCACACAAAAAAAGAAATAGATTAGAACATCAAAGACTCAATGACCTTGTATATGTGCATTACAACTTGCGTTTGAAGAATAGGTACTATGGTGTTATATCATGTATTTCTTATCATTTGCTTGATTGCTACTAACTTTAAATACTTCAAATATTTGATTAATTTCATAAATAGTTACAAAAAAAGAACCTATGATCCAATTGACTACGAGAGCATTGACTATACAGAGTTTTGGATAGCTGAAGAAGAGAATAATGAGCCTCCACTTGATTTTGAGGAATTAGAGAATCTATTATATGAAGAAATCTCTATTCCAAGAAGTAAACAACATCATGCAGTAGAAGGTCAGTAACTTAGATTATTTCAATTGCATTAATATTAGTTTGACCTACAATGAGTGTTTAATAGATCATTAGAAATCTAACTTTGCATAAACTTTCTATGGAATTTCGTAGATGATGATACTTCTGACTTCATTGATGTCGAAGAAGGGATGAATTTGGGAACTTTTGGTAATGAGAGTGGTTATGTTGATGGAGAATGGAGAAACGATGTGGATATCGAAGATGATTGACTCGACAAACATCTAACACAAAGGGCATAACTAATATTAGATTGGTGACGATCGACTCTTTTGTTTGGGATGTGAACACGTGAAGTTGGAAACTTGAAAACTTTTGGTTTTATCTTTTATTTTGTGGTGATCATTTTCAATTTATGTTTTGGTATGAACTCGTGGACTATGTTCTTTATATGTTAGTGCTACTTTTAACTTAGTTTTTTTAACTTAAGTCATATTTGAATTTTAGTGTCTGGTATGATGCTTGAAATTTGGACTATGTTCTCTTTTGTCTAGGCAATGCCCGAGTTTGAGAATATATTAAAGCATAAAAAATTACAACTTTGATAGCTGGTTAACGAAAATTGATATTTTTAACTTTCAGTTGTTAACTTCCCCTTTATTTTATATGCTTTATTTTTAAATTTAATATATTTATGATATAACGATGATGTCACGGTTCAACAACGGTTGACCCGACAGTTGAACCATTGACCCGTAACCCGGTCCTATTTTCGGTTCGATCAACGGTCCGGGTATAAAAATATTGCTTTCTCTTATCTGCTTAGTATGATATCATCATTCTTATTTTATATACTAATGCATTCGGATGGTAAATTCTTAAAATATCTAATTAAAACTTGCTCGCATCCAATCAAATCCAAACTAATTTCAAATCCGAAACACGCTAACTTATGGTTTTTCAACGCTTAGACTCTCAATTGGTCAATCAGAGGGTAAATTATTAAAATATCCAATTAGAACTTGCTCGCAAGTTCGAAATATAAAAAAATTTCAAGTACGAATTATTGGATACCGATCCGATGATGATTTGATCGAATCCAAACCAATTTCAAATCCAAAACACACTAACTTGTGCTTTTTCAATGCTTAGACTCTAAATTGGTCAATCGGAGGGTAAATTATTAAAATATCAAATTAGAAATTATTCACAAGTCTGAAATACAAAAAATATCCAAGTATGAATTATCGGATACCGATCCGATCGAATCCAAACTAATTTCAAATCCGAAACACGCTAACTTGTGGTTTTTTAACGCTTAGACTATCAATTGGTCAATTGGAGGGTAAATTATTAAAATATCCAATTAGAACTTCCTCACAAGTCTGAAATATGAAAAAAATCCAAGTATGAATTATCGGATGCCAATCCAATCGAATCCAAACCAATTTCAAATCCAAAACACGCTAACTTGTGATTTTTCAATGCGTAGACTCCAAATTTGTCAATCGAAGGCAAAATTATTAAAATATCTAATTAGAATTTTCTCGCAAGTCCAAAATACAAAAGAAAATCCAAGTACAAATTATCGGATGCCGATCCGATAACGATCCAATAGAATCCAAACAAAATTCAAATATGAAACACACTACTTAAGATTTTTCAACGTGTAGACTTTAAATTTGTCAATCGGAGGTGAAATTATTAAAATATCTAACTAGAACTTACTCACAAGTCCGAAATACAAAAAAAATCCAAGTATAAATTGTCGGATACTGATCCGATGATGATCCGATCGAATCCAAACTAATTTTAAATCCGAAACACGCTAACTTATGATTTTTCAACGCTTAGACTCTAAATTTGTCAATCAGAGACAAAATTGTTAAAATATCTAATTAAAACTTACTCGCAAGTCCGA
Source organism: Chamaelirium japonicum (assembly GCA_947650365.1). Lineage (NCBI taxonomy): Eukaryota > Viridiplantae > Streptophyta > Magnoliopsida > Liliales > Melanthiaceae > Chamaelirium > Chamaelirium japonicum. Next base: position 90,686,527 of record OX393550.1, read on the forward strand.
AATATAAAAAAAATCTAAGTATAAATTATCGGATGCCGATCCGACCGAATCCAAACCAATTTTGAAATCCGAAACATGCTAACTTATGATTTTTCAATGCGTAGACTCTAAATTTGTCAATCGGAGGAGAAATTATTAAAATATCTAATTAGAACATGCTCGCAAGTCCGAAATATAAAAAAAATTATGAATTATCGGATGTCGATCCGATGACGATCCGACCGAATCCAAACCAATTTTAAATTCGAAACACGCTAACTTATGATTTTTCAACGTGTAGACTCTAAATTTATCAATCGGAGGCGAAATTGTTAAAATATCTAATTAGAACTTGCTCGCAAGTCCAAAATACAAAAAAATCTAAGTATGAATTATCGGATGCCGATCCGATGACGATCCGATCGAAACCAAACCAATTTCAAATCCAAAACACGCTAACTTATGATTTTTCAATGCTTAGACTCTAAATTTGTCATTCGGGGGCGAAATTGTTAAAATATCTAATTAGAACTCGCATGCAAGTCTGAAATATGAAATAATTCCAAATACGAATTATCGGATGCCGATCTGATGACGATCTGATTGAATCCAAACCAATTTCAAATCCGAAACACGCTAACTTATGATTTTTCAACGCGTAGACTATAAATTTGTCAATCGGAGGCGAAATTGTTAAAATATATAATTAGAACATGCTCGCAAGTTCGAAATATGAAAAAAAATCCAAGTAAGAATTGTCGGATGTCGATCCGATGACGATCTGATCGAATCCAAACCATCTTCAAATCCAAAACATGCTAATTTATGATTTTTCAACGCTTAGACTCTAAATTGGTCAATCGGAGGCAAAATTGTTAAAATATCTAATTATAACGAGCTTGCAAGTCTGAAATACAAAAAAAAATCCAAGTATGAATTATCAGATACCGATCCGATCCGATGCTGATCCGATCGAATCCAAACCAATTTCAAATCCGAAACACGCTAACTTATGATTTTTTAACGCTTAGACTCTAAATTGGTCAATCATAGGCGAAATTGTTAAAATATCTAATTAGAATTTACTCACAAGTCCTAAATACAAAAAAAGTCTAAGTACGAATTGTCGGATGCCGATTCAATGACGATCCGACAGAATTCAAACTAATTTCAAATCTGAAACACGCTAACATATGATTTTTCAACGCGTAGACTCTAAATTTGTCAATCGGAGGCGAAATTGTTAAAATATCTAATTAGAACTTGCTCGTAAGTCCGAAATACAAAAAAAAAACAAGTATGAATTGTCGGATGCCGATCCGATGACGATCCGATCAAATCCAAACCAATTTCGAATCCGAAACACGCTAACTTATGATTTTTCAACGCTTAGACTCTAAATTTGTCAATCGGAGGCAAAATTGTTAAAATATATAATTAGAACTTACTCGCAAGTCCGAAATACAAAATAATTCCAAGTATAAATTATCGGATGCCGATCCGATCGAATCCAAACCAATTTTAAATCCGAAACACGCTAACTTATGATTTTTCAAAGCGTAGACTCTGAATTTGTAAATCAGAGATGAAATTGTTAAAATATCTAATTAGAATTTGCTCGCAAGTCCGAAATACAAAAAAAATCCAAGTATGAATTGTCGGATGACGATCCGACCAAATCCAAGCCAATTTCAAATCCAAAACACGCTAACTTATGATTTTTCAACGCTTAGACTCTAAATTGGTCAATCGGAGGCGAAATTGTTAAAATATATAATTAGAACTTGCTCGCAAGTCTGAAATACAAAAAAAATCAAAGTACAAATTGTCGAATGATGATTTAACCAAATCCAAACCAATTTCAAATCCGAAACACGCTAACTTACGATTTTTCAATACGTAGAATCTAAATTTGTCAATCGGAGGTGAAATTATTAAAATATCTAATTAGAACTTACTCGCAAGTCCGAAATATAAAAAAAATCTAAGTACGAATTGTCGGATGCCGATCCAATGATTATCCAATCGAATCCAAACCAATTTCAAATCCGAAACACGCTATCTTATGATTTTTCAACGCTTAGACTCTAAATTTTTCAATCGGAGGCAAAATTGTTAAAATATCTAATTAAAACTCGCTCACAAGTTCGAAATATAAAATAATTCCAAGTATGAATTATTAGATGTCAATCCGATGACGATCCGATCGAATCCAAACCAATTTCAAATCCGAAACGCGCTAATTTATGATTTTTCAACGCTTAGACTCTCAATTGTAGATATAAACTATTTTTTTAACAAATACATGTTAATTGCAGGATGTGCAGCGTTAGGGGATGAGAGCACAAGGATTGGTGCCGGGCGGCGTGGGGTGGTATAGCTAGGGCACGCAGCTTTCATTAGTTTTGGATTATGTAAAAATAATTTTGTAATAAATATCTGGTCAGTTTTTGGTCTTGTATATAATTGTCTGGTATTGTGGTAATATTTCATAATTTGTGGTAATATTTGATAAATTGTGGTTATTTGAAAAATTATGGTAATGGTAATTTATGGTAATATTTGATAAATTGTAGTAATATTTGAAAAATTATGGTAATATTTGATTTAGTCAATTATTGTAATATTTGAATATATTGTGGTATTGTGGTATTGTTGTAAATCGCAGGATTAAATAAATTATTTTAGTATTTTTTTTCAAAAAATCATGTTTTTTTACCGACGGAAGTTATAAATTCCGTCGACAATAATCTATTTTAATTTTTTTAATTATTTATATATTGCCGACGGAACTTACGCTTCTGTCGGTAAAATATAAATTATTACCGACGGTAATCCCACTATCCGTCGATAATAATCTTATATATTGCCGACGGAATGTAATTATCCGACGGTAATAATCTAATATATTTTTAATTAAATATTTATATATTATCGACGGACACAAACTATCCGTTGGTATTAATGATTAATACCGACGTATATTTTGTGTCCGTAGCTGATTTTCCCGACGCCTTATTTCCCGACAGACAAGCGACGGAATTGGCTTCCGTCGTGATAAAACTTTACCGACGAAATATCAACTTTACTGACGGATATATTCTGTCGGTAAAAACTGTTTTTTTTTGTAGCGTCTCCCGTGCGCTTTGATCGGATGCGATGATTAGAAATAAGATTACAACCATCTGTTGGCTACCAACCAGGCCTGAGTGTAATTCATCGATCAGACTAGATTGTGGTTTGGCATATCTATATAGTTGGCTCTAGGAGTTGAGTTTGGTAATCCGGTGTCTTTCATCCAGCGTCGAGTGTGTGGGCGAAAATGGACGACCCCCGGTCCCCGGCCATGGATTTAGTGATCGGTTATCGCCGGAAGCTCGGTTGCCAAGGCGGCGAAGCTTGCCTCGGACTTTTCTTATGAATGCCGAGGCGATCTCCTTGGGTCGAGGCGGCATCGACGCTCGGGCTTTGGACGGTGCCGACGTGGGGAAGCCTACCTCGGATTTTATCTTTTGAATGCCGAAGCAGTCTCCTCAGGCCGATATGCTGTCAGTCTCTCGGGATTTAGCAGGTGCCGAGGAGGCGAAGCTTGCCTTGGACTTTGTCTTCGAATAACAAGGTGGTCTCCTCGGTTCGAGACGCTGTCAGCATTTCGGGCTTTAGCAGGTGCCGAAGAGGCAAAGCTCGCCTCGGACTTTGTCTTTGAATGTCGAGGCGATCTCCTCGGGTCGAGTTGGCGTCAATGCTCGGGCTTTGGAAGGTACCGAGGCGTGAAAGCCTACCTCGGACTTTATCTTTTGAATGTCGAGGCGGAGTTTGCCTCAGGCTTTGCTTTCGAATGCTAAGGCTGCCACCTTGGGCCGAGACAATGTTACTGTCTCAGGCTTTGTCTTCGAATGACGAAGTGGGGGCTTCGGGCTTCGTTGAATGCCCAGGCGAAGGCCACCTCGGGCTTCGTATTTGAATGCTGAAGTGGGGGCTTCAGGCTTCACCATTGAATACCGAGGGTGGGGCCTCGGGCTTTGTCGAATACCGAGGTGAAGGCCGCCTTTGGCTTCTTCTTCGAGTGCCGAAGTAGGGGCTTCGGGCTTCGTCGAATACTGAGGTGAAGGCCGCCTTGGGCTTCCTCTTCAAGTGCCAAAGCGGGGGCTTCGAGCTTCATCGAATGCCTAGGTGAAGGCCGCCTTGGACTTCGTTGAATGCTGAAGCGAAGGCTGCCTTGGACTTCGTTGAATGCTGAAGCGAAGGCCGCCTCGGGCTTCGTCTTCGAATGCTGAAACAAGGGCTTCGGACTTCGCCAATTGCCGAGGCGAAGGCCACCTTGGGCTTCGTCTTCGAATGCCAAGGGTGGGACCTTGGACTTACTGATCGATTGGGGTAAGAATTCGGAGTACTCAGCATGGTGCCTTTGTATCGGTTGGACTTAGGCGAAGTGTCATTTCAGTCGAACCTACGTCGGGGACACGTAGCTTTGTACCGTTGCAGGTTAGTCGGCCATGTTGTAACGTGAACCGGACCAACTGTGGCGCAACACTAGTGCATGTACCCTTATGTGACAATGGGAGCATGTGTGATGCCAATGATTTGGAGTACTCAGTATAGCGCCCTTGTATCGGTTGGACTTAGGCGAGCACCTTTTCATTCGAACGTACGTATTGGGACACGTAGCTTTGTACTGTTACAGGTTTGGCGGCCGTGTCACAACGCGAACCGAACTAACTGTGGCGATGCACTAGTGCATGCGTAAATGTGACAATGGGAGCATGTGCGATGCCAATGATTCGTAGTACTCAGTATAACGCCCTTGTATCGGTTAGACTTAGGCGATGCATCATTTCAGTCGAACCTATATATCGAGACACGTAGCTTTGTACCGTTGTAGGTTAGTCAGCCGTGTCATAACGCGAGCCGAACTGACTATAGTAAGGCACTAGTGCATGTATCCTTACGTGATAATGGGAGCATATGCGATGCTAATTATTCGGAGTACTCAGCGTAGCGCCCTTGTATTGGTTGAACTTAGGTAAAGCATCATTTCAGTCAAACATATGTATCGGGACACGTAACTTTGTACCATTGCAGGTTAGTCAGCCGTATCGCAACACGAAACAAACTAACTGTGGCGTTGAGTAGAAGTTGAGATAGAATTTGATAGTCTTTGATATAACTTAAAACATTTGTCATTTTATTGATAACTCGGAAGATGTTACATAATGGATTTCAGATGAGCGACATTTCAAGTTGTTGACAGTCGGTGGCCTTCTACTCTGATCGGTGGATGGGTTACTTCCCTTTGGTATCCGTGGTCTTCTAAGGCTCTGTGGGTCTATCGCCTGCCTGCATTAGCTTCTTGGAGGTTCCATCTTCGTCAGTCTGAGTGTTGCGAGCTTTAGTTGTTGGTCTTGTTGGTTCCTTATTAGAATGATGCTTCTCAAGGTCATATTTCTTACGAGCGACTTGATCGTCCTCTACCTCGATCTTTTTTTGAATTCGATCGAATAGCACTCCGAGAAAGGTAAGAGAATTGCGGATAAGGTCATTATAGATGTGGTGGTCAAAGCGTAGGGCATTCTGGAATGCGAGCATGATGGCTTCATCGTCGAGGTGATATTCAGAGAGTGCAGTATGCTCGTTCTGGAACCTCTGAGAGAACTCTCAGAAGATTTCATCCGATCCTATCTTGAGCCGGTAAAGGGAGTCCAGCTTCTTTTCTGGCTTGAGGTTCAGCCAATAGTGTTGAACAAAGAGGTCTGCCAGATCCTCGAACCAACTCACGGAACCGATCGAGAGGTGCGATACCAATTTAGAGACATGTCTTCTAGACTGCCAGCAAAGGTGCGGCATAGAACCTGGTTGTCGCTATTATGTGGAGTCAGTGCTTGCTTGAAGGTGAGGACGTGCAGTATCGGATCTCCTATTAAACGGTTGAACCTGGGGAGAGCGGGGGCTCTCTAGCTTCGAGAAAACTAGGCTCGAAGAATATATTGATGAAGTGGCCCTTCAGAGGTGTGATTGTTCCGACGATCACCTCGTTGGTCGGAGAGAAGTCTCAGAGGAAGAGAAGGCATAGAGGGCATCGGAGTCTATCTTGTCGTCCGATACCCGGCTGGGGCTCGATCACCATTGTAATATTGTCGAACTTTGGAGTGGTGCAGATTATTCCGAACATCTCTCATGGTGCAGGGATCAGAGGTTGACTCGGAGCTGAGAGACTCAGGATGGCGAGCAGACTCATTGAGATGCTCCCAGACAGTTGACCTAAGAGGAACAAGCGAGGGTCCTCTCGAGAGGGATTCGAGAGAACATCGAGGGATGTCGACAATGGATCGTCTAAAAGGAGTGGGAGAACGATCGATTGATGGACGTCTGCTCCGTCATTGATGTCGATGGTTGACCGCGGAAGGTTAACTCCTGTATTGATGGTGATTTCTCGGAGAGAGTCTCTCTAAACCATAAGAGCAGTGTTCTACTTCATGAGAGTGAGGAGTTGAAAGTCCTCTATTGTGATCTGGTACATTGCCTGAGGATCAACGTGTTAGATTTGATGTGGTCTACAGCTCGTAAAACCCTAGGTTTTGCTGTATATAGTTGATAGTTTATTTAGGATTATATAAAGGTACGTATTATTATATGTATTTTGTTTACAGAACTTAAGGAGCCATGGCTATATAGTAGTCCATCTGAGTGGGAGACTCAGTGGATCAGTCCTATGAGCCTAAATCGTTCGCAGCTCTGATTTGGGTTGGTCGCCCTATCAGGATAAGCTGTTGGAATGACAGAGCATGAGAATCTCCATAATGGTCATTACCAGGCACAGTGTCTGTGGCCGAACGGAACCAACACGGTGCACAAATCGGTGAGCAGACACTGGTGCACATAGCCGTGTTTCTGCTTAGGATAATTGGTCCTAAACCCTGAGGAACCGTGACCGATGGACTAACCAGTTGCGTGTAACTTTGGTTCACCAACGTGTGAGGGATCTAACCATAACCCAATACCACGGTGTGCTGGGTTACCGGGCTGGTGTTGCATCGGTATGCCACTCTTGCAGGCCGTCCATATCCTTACCGGGAGGTGCGTTCCTCGGTACGACATACACCACACTAAAACCAGGCCTGGTGGTCAACAGTTGAGCTATTGACCGGATCCGGTTGCTTGGCCAAAGCGATCAGAGGTGCGATATGATAGTCAACCTGGAAGGAACCTAGTCATATGGTCACTTGAGTCTGACGGTGCTCTCCACCGCTCGAGTTGACTCATGGCACCAAGTGGAGGGACATCGTATTACCAATACTAAGCGGAGAGCAGGGGTATGCGAGAGAGCTTAATAAGTCTAGGAGAATTGGAGTGCAACCTGCGTCGCACTCTGGGTGGCCACACAGGTTAACCGAGACCCAGAGGATTGACAGGGACACTTGGGTAGTGTGTCGATCGGGTTTTGTTGGAAACCATGAATCGTAGTCCCTGAAGGTTCCACCCTATCTACGATCATTACGGATCATTACTTTCTCCTTGTCTCACATCATATTATGAGTTGAAGAAATAATGTCTAATCGTCCTGTGTTCCGTGAGTGCATCGCACTGGAGCAATATGGTTGCACAGGACTAAGTGTGTTCACTAGGGGGCAACCCCAGAGTAGTGTAGAGACATACGATGTTGCCATTATACCATGATGAGTCCATACCGTGTGTGAGTGTTGCACTAGAACACAGAATGCGAGTTTAGTAATTTTTTTACTATGGGGCACCCCACCTTTTACTAAGAGCACCCTAGTAAATAGTAAAAATACTATTCATCATCCATGGTGTATTAACTTGTTGCTGATGCCGATGAGGTGCCCTAAGTGTTAGGGTACATTATCATGCACGAAGATGGGCCATACATAGTCCCGCATGAAGTGAACGACCACTAGATGCTTGGGGGCATTTTGGTCATTTCAAAATGTCCTGCATGCCCTAGTGGCCACCATCCTCACTAGGGCTAGCTTGTATGACCATCAAACTTATAATTAAGGGATTAATTCAGATTTAAAAGATTTTGAATCATATCCTTAATTGCAACAATTTTAATATGGCCAACTAGTAATAAAAAGGCGCATTGAATTTGAGAGTAATGAGATGGAGAGAGAGAGAGGAACGGTTTCAAGTGGCAAAGGAGAGTGAGGGGCACGATTTTTAGATCTGAAATGGTGCATCCTTCTCAGATTTTCCAAGGAGAATCATCTCCCCTTCTCTTATGGTTCGGGTTTTTGCCATCTCTCTCTCTCTCTCTCTCTCTCTCTCTCTCTCTCTCTCTCTCTCTCTCTCTCTCGGGTTCATCTCTTCTCTCTCCCTCATCTTTTTCTCCAAGTGTGTGTGTGAGATTGATAGAGATCGCTTGCACTCTGAGGCACTCAGATATTAGAGTGCAAGGATCCTAGACGATATGTGAGATCGAGTGAATTCTAAGAGATTCATCTCTCTCTTGTGCAAGGATCCCGCTCGTGATTGCTGCCCAGATTTTACGGACAAATATGCACTGTTTCGATCACTACAGCAGTTATAGAAGTCCAAATGACTTCAAACTAGTTGCAAATTCTTGGCGTTGAAGTCTTCTTTCCGGCAAATCAAGTTTCGCTCCGTTCAGATATCGGGATAGAAAGTTACGGCCTTTGCAGTAAAGTGTGTTCGTGCAGATCCGAATTTGTCTTCATCAACATTGAAGCAATTCTTTGTGGTATTAAATCCCGCACGAAGGTATAACCTACTAACCCCTAGATCTATCATAATGCATACATATGAAATATGTTAATCATTTCGATAGATGACTATAGGGGTTCGATTCGTATTTGTTTTATCATTTACGCCTATGATTAATATGAATGAAAATTTTAAAATATACCGCACACCGAAACGATCCTCGGGATCGACTACACCTTCCGTTGTGCATCCGATATCATTCTAACAAATGGTATCAGAGCTGTTTTGGTATGTGATTCATAAGAAAAATTTTCATGGAACGAATCGTATGTGCATTTGATGAACGAATGCGTCACCGGGGTTTGCGTAGATCAAATATTCATATTTGTCGCATGTTATGCATAGTGTGTTTTGCAGGGCACCGCGATAGTGTGATTGTTTGCTTTCAGGGTTTGGACCCCGAAATATAATTGCATGGTATTTCGATTGTTTCTGTGATGGATGAATGTAAGGCCTAATGGGACAAGCGCGTGGAGGTTGACCACGGCTTGATTTTTCTCGGCCCTTATTTCTATTCTTGTCTTTATTCTTCTACCTAGGAAAATATGTACGAACGAGCAATTGCTTGGAATGTACTAGTATTTTCAGTTACAGGTTAAAGTCTTGGAGAACAATGATAGATCTGAGATTCATCACTGGAGGATCAAGCGCGGTGGCCCAAAGTAAGGAATATCTGGAAGATGCCATTGAAAAAATGTTAGAGCATTGCTAGTCAGGTTCAGGGGTCGGACCCTGAACTTGATATCAATGGATGTTTGTTTTTCTTTGGTTGGATATTTCTTTAAACCCCGGTGAAAGAATATAATCTGATGCAGTATGTGTTAGATTACGGGATGTCCTTTCCCCACTATTTGTGGGATACCTATTCCCCACTTGGTCCATGCGACCATTATGTTAGATCTCCATTTAATGACACCCGTAGTCTAATTGGTGTTTGATGGTAGTTGGATCCCATAACACTCGGTTATGCCACCGTTAGGTAGAGGTCCGACGGAGGTTGTCGGATGTCCCTAATTGGTTTAACATCGAAACCAATAGTGATGTAGTGATCATCTACGATATCAGACATCAAGTTACATATGAGGAGTCATACTAATGGGAGACCTTTCCTTGTATGTCTATACCATAGGCTAGGCTCTAGAGCACAAAGGGTAATGATCATTTTATTTAGTATCGAAGGCTTGGAGAGTACGTAATGTGATTCTCGGGAGAAATGTGACAACTGAGTATCCACGAGATAGGGACTATAGTCATTTCCAAGTCTATCTATACTTTATAAGAGGTCTTAACTCTAGTGGGAGCGCGGTATGACCAGGGTCTAGGTCTAGGTTGTCGCAACCTAAGAACTAAAATACTTGCATTAAAATAAACCTCACCATAATTAAGGGATGTGTAAGAGGACTCAGTGTGAGTGCCCCTGGCCTCCACGGTCAATTGCTGAATTTCTGGGTGATAGGGTATGGCTCAATATCCCCCTCGGGTGAGAGTTATGTTCTATCATGCCGGAGGCTTAGCAGTCTCCTTCGGGATATGGTGGTCACGATGCCAGGAGAGGAGGGCTTTTCCCGCCCTCACGGGGGCCCCATGAACTTCCGTGTCGTGAGTGCCTAGGCTCGTGGGTAAGCATCCGAAGCACCCGTGAGGCTACCCGTTGCGTCGTATGGAGATCACAGGGGGCTGGCCAAAAGGTATCATGGTCCATTATAGTCCGTTTGTGGCAGATTTGGATTGGGTCAGAAAGATCCGATGTGAGCGGAGGACGATACACACTACCCCCTCGGGCGGGTGTATCCGAATCCGAGATCTCGCATACATGGTAAATTACTCCATAGAGATATCTTCGCTTTGAGGGTAGCGTTGACATATGGATGTAATTAGCTTGTTTTAATAATATCCTTAAAATAAGTTTTAATATAATCTATATTCAACCATAGATCCCCTGTCCGCTATCCTATTAGATAACTAGATAATGGGTACTGACTTCGTAGATCGGTAGCGCTATCATGACCTTATGTTTAGGATTGGTAAACTACTATGGCTATAAATCTTAATGTCCCTAAACCAGACCCATCGGGTCCAGATGCCACTATGGTACAGGCTAGGGCATATAACGACTAACGAGAGTCTATATAGATGTGCAAGTGATATGTCATAACATACTTGCGAACAACTCTTCAGAAGTAAGTCAGAGATATGCTGGGTCCTCTGATGTAATGTTCTGTTACAACATCAGATATCTGAGGGGTTCAGTCAAATGACTCGCTATCTTACCATCAAGAAACTCGTTAGCACTAAGATGTTTGATGGAATACCGGTTTGGAAACACATTCTTGGGTTCCAGAGCAAACTATTTTTCTTTGATATAGTGCTAGATGTCGAGGTGATGGAGAACATCTGTCTTGCATCCTTATATGGAACCTTTGAAGGCTTTGTCAGAGACTTCAGCCTTTATAAGCTGGAGATGACAAATGCAAAACTTCTAGGAGCTATCTAGATCACTAAGGATGGGATCAAGATTAAAGATGATTCCTTTAGTGCATAACTTAGGCCTTCCATGAAGTGTCTAAAAGTAAGAACTGATCAGAAACTAAAAACAATGCCAGTATAGAATCAGGAGCGGACTCTTAAGTCTGGTGAAGACTAGTACGAAAGTGCTTCCGATGTGGCAACACAGGGGTATTGGAAGATTGAATATGGACTCAGGGTGCCAGGACAGATAAACAGCAACTCTTGGCAGAGTTGAATTGCTATCTAGTAACAGTTCTTCTGCTTCTTAAAATATAGACTTTATGTCTATAAAGATTCAAGTAAAGTAGAAGGTTACTTGTTGGTAAGGTGGTCCTAGCATAGATACTGATACCATAACAACTATTGAAGCTGTTAATATGTTATCTTAGTTTTTTCGATAGAAAGATTTTGATCCTTAGAGATTTAGTTATGTTTCCTCCGATCTAAATAAAGGTTTTCAGTTCTAATCGATGGCTCGCGTGCATCTCTTAAACTGAATAGGTACCTTCATTCCTAAAGGAATAGCTCATAACAATCTCTTTGTATCAAAATCTAGTTCGAAAATAAATTTCATAATAGCTGTAGTATCTAATTCATATTCATCTTATTCCTTGGGATAACTTAATCCAATTGTGGCTCCTATGACTTAGATATATTGTCTCAGACATAATTCAAAGGTTAATGAAGTCTGAGTTTCTAGATATATATCCCTCGAAGATCCTTCCAACCTGTGAGTCTTGTTTGGTAGGCAAAATGACTAAAAGGGCTACTGAGGTATTGGAGTTAACCCATTCTAACGTATGTGGTTCCAAGAGCATCCAGATGGATAATATCCATTGGATGAGTTCCATAGGTACCTGATGGGGCATGGGATGATATCCCAGTTAATTGCTCTAGGGACACCATGCCAGAATGGAATATCCAAGAGAAGGAATCAGACCCTATTGGACATGATCTATAGAATGATGAGTTTTGCCAAGTTTACTACCCACCTTCTATAGGTTACACCTTGAGAAACAGTAGAGTATATCTTGAATAATGTCTCATCTAATCAATGCCTCATACCCTTGAAAAGCTGTGGTCTGAGTGAAAGCCGATACTACGGCATTTTAGTATATGAGGATGTCCTGCATATGTGCAGAAGGACAAGAGGGATAAGATGGAGACTAAGTTCAAGGTATATCTGTTTATAGGTTATCCTAGAAAAATATAAGGTGAACTATCCATGATCCTAAGGAATAGAAGGTGATCGTTTCTACGAATGCCATCTACCTAGAATGGGATTCTATTATAAACCCAATGTCCACTAGTAAGGTAGTTCTGGGTGAATTACTGGATACTAGAGGTGAGCGCATGATCAGAAACGTAGTGGTAGTTGATGATGCAGACACTAGTATACCAAAAACTGTAAAAATAATTTGCTCTGTACCACAACCATCTTATCGCAGTGGGAGCACCATTAGAGTTCTTGAAAGATTTTGTGGACAAACTTTGTAAATTAATCCATAAATTTAAGAGGATGGCCCCTTGAGCTACGACGAAGTAGTGAAACTTTTTGACAGAACTGTTTGATAGAAAGTCATGGAGACAAAGCTTGCTTCAGTGTCTAGTGATACTCTTTTATACCAGGGTTCATCAAAGCTTTATTAAAGTATATTTGGATTGGGTCAAAGTTAATGACCCGTGTAAGCGGATCACTGTGCGCACCCTCCCTCGAGTGGGCGTATACTGAATCTAAGGCTTGCACGCCTTGCAACTTGCCCATTGGGTAGAAGTTGGCAGAAGAGAGGATATATGATGCAGTTTCCAGGCATAGGAGTTAGCAGGTCCTTACAGAATTGCAAAGGTTCATTTATGGACTGAAGCAAGTATCCAGGAAAAGCAATATCTATCTTGATCAAGTATGATCTATTCTTACAGATTTGATCAAAATAAACCAAGTGTGTACAAAAGGAGTGATGGAACTATAGGGGTGTACTTAGTACTTTACGTAGACGATGTTCTACTGATTAAAAATGAAGTAGGAGCGTTGCCTAAGTTAAATGTCTGATTATTATCTTAATTTGATTGAAAGACCTTCGTGAGGCGAGTTATGTTCTGGAGATCATGGTAACTCGAGATCGTCAGAACATGATTCTCACGCTATCACAGGCTATGCATAAAGATATGGTTCTAGCCAGAATCAATATACAAGATTCCAAAAGGGGTTCCTTGCTAAATTTTGAAACTGTCGAATGATATAAATCATATGACACCTAAGAAGATGGCAGAAATACAGAAGGTTCCCTATGCTTATGCAAAGGGTAGTCTTATGTATGCTATGATTGTATAAGATGCTAGTTATCTATTGCGCAGCAGGAATGGTGGGTCAGTTTTAGTCGAATCCGGGTCCAGTTAACTGGACTGATGTCAAGAGTATACTCAATATCCTCGTCAAACAAGGACTACGAGTTAGTTTACACTTCACAAGACTTGACGCCGATTTGATGCACAAGTTCTGATTTAGCATCAGATGTGTAATCCAGATAATCAACTTCAGGTATAGTTTTCACCTTGGGATGAGAAGTGGTTAGTTAGCGGAGTGTGAAGCTATAATGCATCACGCGCTCCATTACAGAAGCCTAAGCACATTGCAGTGTGCAAGGCAGAAATATAGGTGGTATGGCTCGGTAAGTTTATAGTAAACTTGGGAAGCATACCAGAGGCTCAGTTTTTTGTTGTAACAATAAAAGAGCGGTAGCAAGAGCCTAGGCACCACCATAAAGGGGAAACATAACAAATACAAATTCTACTTGATCTGGTAGTTTTAGGAGGAAAGGCAAGTGGCGGTAATCGAGTTAGCATCTACAGATAATATTGCTAATTTCTTTAGGGAATTTCTGCAAAGGCTTTTGGGCAGCATATAGAAGCTATAGAGCTCTAGACTGTTTTTCCTCGCTAGACCAAGTGGGAGATTGTTAGATTTGATGTGGTCTACAGCTCGTAAAACCCTAGGTTTTACTGTATATGGTTGATAGTTTGTTTAGGATTATATAAAGGTATATATTATTATACGTGTTCTGTTTATAAAACTTAAGGAGTCATGGCTATATAGTAGTCCATCTGAGTGGGAGACTCAGTGGATCAGTCCTATAAGCCTAAATCGTTCGCAGCTCTGATTTGGGTTGGTCGCCTTATCAGGATAAGCTGTTGGAATGACAGAGCATGAGAATCTCCACAATGGTCATTACCAGGCACAGTGTTTGTGGCCGAATGGAACCAACACGGTGCACAGATCGGTGAGCAGACACCGGTGCACATAGCCATGTTTCTGTTTAGGGTAATCGGTCCTAAACCCTGAGGAACCGTGACCGATGGACTAACCAGTTGCGTGTAACTTTGGTTCACCAACGTATGAGGGATCTAACCATGACCCAATACCACGGTGCGCTGGGTTACCGGGCCAATGTTGCATCGGCATGCCACTCTTGCAGGCCATCCACATGCTTACCGGGAGGTACGTTCCTTGGTATGACATACACCGCACTAAAACCAAGCCTGGTGGTCAGTAGTTGAGCTGTTGACCAGATCCGGTTGCTTGGCCAAAGCGATCGGAGGTGCGATATGATAGTCAACCTGGAAGGAACCTAGTCATATGGTCACTTGAGTCTGATGGTGCTCTCCACCGCTCGAGTTGACTCATGGCACTAAGTGGAGGGACATCGTATTACCAATACTAAGCGGAGAGCAGGGGTATGCGAGAGAGCTTAATAAGTCTAGGAGAATTGAAGTGCAGCCTGTGTCGCACTCTGGGTGGCCACGCAGGTTAACCGGGACCCAGAGGATTGACAGGGACACTTGGGTAGTGTGTTGATCGGGTTCGGTTGGAAGCCATGAATCCTAGTCCCTGAAGGTTCCACCCTATCCACGATCGTTACAAATCATTACTTTCTCCTTGTCTCACATCATATTATGAGTTAAAGAAATAATGTCTAATCATCCTGTGTTCTGTAAGTGCATCGCACTGGAGCAATGTGGTTGCACAGGACTAAGTGTGTTCACTAGGGGTCAACCCCAGAGTAGTGTAGAGACATACGATGTTGCCATTATACCGTGATGAGTCTATACCGTGTGTGCGTGTTGTACTAGAACACAGAATGCGAGTTTAGTAATTTTTTTACTATAGGGCACCCCACCTTTTACTAAGGGCACCCTAGTAAATAGTAAAAATACTATTCAAAATCCCATGGTGTATTGACTTGTTGCTGATGCCGATGAGGTGCCCTAAGTGTTAGGGTGCATTATCATGCACGAAGATGGACCATATATAGTCCTGCATGAAGTGAACGACCACTAGATACATAGGGGCATTTTGGTCATTTCCAAATATCCCGCATGCCCTAGTGGTCGCCATCCTCACTAGGGCTAGCTTGCATGGCCATCAAACTTATAATTATGGGATTAATTCAGATTTAAAAGATTTTGAATCATCTCCTTAATTGCAACAATTTTAATATGGCAACTAGTAATAAAAAGACGCATTGAATTTGAGAGTAATGAGATGGAGAGAGAGAGGAACGGTTTCAAATGGCAAGGGAGAGTGAGGGGCATGATTTTTAGATCTGAAATGGTGCATCCTTCTCAGATTTTCCAAGGAGAATCATCCCCCCTCCTCTTATGGTTCGGGTTTTTGTCATCTCTCTCTCGGGTTCATCTCTTCTCTCTCCCTCATCTTCTTCTCCAAGTGTGTGTGTGAGATTGATGGAGATCGCTTGCACTCTGAGGCAACCAGAGATTAGAGTGCAAGGATCCGAGACGATATATGAGATCGGGTGAATTCGAAGAGATTCATCTCTCTCTTGTGCAAGGATCTTGCTAGTGATTGTTGCCCAGATTTTACGGGCAGATCTGCACTGTTTCGATCACTGCAGGAGTTATAGAATTCCAAATGACTTCAAACCGGTTGCAATTCTTGGCGTTGAAGTCTTCTTTCTGTCAAATCAAGTTTCGCTCCGTTCCGATATCGGGATAGAAAGTTACGGCCTTTGCACTGAAGTGTGTTCGTGCAGATCCGAATTTGTCTTCATCAACATTGAAGCAATTCTTCGCGGTATTAAATCCCGCACGAAGGTATAGCCTACTAACCCCTATATCTATCATAATGCATACATATGAAATATGTTAATCATTTCGATAGATGACTATAGGGGTTTAATTCGTATTTGTTTTATCATTTACGCATATGATTAGTATGAATGAAAATTTTAAAATGTACCGCACACCGAAACGATCCTCGGGATCGACTTCACCTTCGTTGCGCATCCGATATCATTCCAACACGACGATGGGAGAGAAGTGCATTTTTTCCCAAGCACTGAGGAATTTGGTTAGTGAATTAAGGTGACAGTCGAGGATAAGCTTGGGCGACGCGATCAACCGACAGGCGACTCCTTGAATTAACAGCGAGTTGCTGCTTAAGGTGTTGGCTCGTCGCGAACCGACGACTCATTGAGCGAGTCGTTGGATGCTGAGCGTTTTGGTACATGTTGTTTTTCTCTAGCCGGTCCATCAGTGTCTTCACTATTTAGGTATAACAATGGAGACAAACGGATTGCTCAAGCAATCGGTAGCTGCTACCGAAGGAGCTAGGAAGCTTGGAAGTTGATAGGATCTGATCCCACAGATGGCACTAACTGTGGGGGAGGATTTTGTGCTGTCGTACGTGACACTTCTCCAACAGTCGATTGAAGGTTTTACCCTTTGGGATTTGGCGCACTTCGAAGCGCTACATTGTAACTTGCTAGGCTGTCACACAAGCATTGTAGAGTAGAGAGAGTTAACACAGGATGTAATGATGAATTTCGGCCGAAACCTACGCCTCCATGCGGTAAGACGCAACCTTTAAATCCACTATCTCTGAATGTAGTAGTGTTACTCTCGATAGGCAGATGAGTGTTTCTTATAAGATGACAGAGGGTGAAGAGGGAGTCTGAAAACTAGAAAGCTCAAGGAGCTATGGAAAACAAAATTAGGACTCTGGTTTGGATTTCGGGATCTGAAACCATTTACAGTGCCTGCTATTTATAAGGATTTGGTTGATCTCGAAAATATTCCAGGAATATTCCCAAAATTATCTGAGGTTTGGTAAATACCCGGGGGGATTTACCAGACCCCAAATAGTGCTACGGGTCCCACTGTCATACTCGTGGGCCCTAGGCAGGGCTGCGGGTCCCACTGTCATACTCGTGGACCCTAAGCAGGGTTGCGGGTCCCACTGTCTTACAAGTGGACCCCAGGCAGGACTGTGGGTCCCACCGTCATACTCGTGGGTCCCAGACAGTACTGCGGGTCCCACTGTTGGGCGTTAGCCAGGTTTTGTACCCACAGGTAGTGGTTGGTGGTTATAGTAAATGAGATAGGTAATTTGAATTTCAAAATTTGTATTTGGGTGGGTTATTTGGAGGGATTGGGGTGGATTGAGAATAGACTAGAGATTAGGGTAGGTACCTAAAAAAAAAAAATTAGAAAAGTACTCGGGTTGCATCACAAGAAGCACTGAATTTAATATCGCCAGTCCTACTTTCTCGCGTTCTTGCTTAGTCGAGGTAGGCCGAGTATGCCAGGTCAGCAGTTTCAAATAAAGGGTGTCACGCCCCAGAAATCCGGAACTGACTCCTGGGGTGTGAATTAAGAAAAAACCAAGAATTTTAGGGTTTGGTCAACTGTCTATTTCAATTAGGATTTCTCACCAGGCTTCTACTCTCTCAAGAATATTTTTAAAACTTACTTTTTTTTTTCAAAAAGATTTTTATTTGGAAAGAAAATATAAAGATACAGTTTCATCGACAGGGTGATGATCATGCTCGACCCTCAACCGGGCTATCCTCTCAGCATGTGCGGCCTGCCAATGCCCCACATGCTGATAGAAGTCCCTCTGAAGGGAATACGAGGCTCAAGCCTCTAACGGAAAAAAAAAAAGGGAGTACGAGGCTCAAGCCTCTAACGGCGAGCCAAGTAGCCTCGCCCGCTCTCTAGCACTCAGGCACTAGTTCACATATTCTATCTAATGGACTAGTCAATTAGGTCGCCTTAAGATTTATATTTTATGGTGGGCTATCCTAGGCTTGGGGCCTTGAGGAGAGGCCTACCCAAACGAATACAGCTGGATCATTGCTACTAATAACATACACTGAGCCAAACAAAGTATGATTATACTACCAGAAGAAAAATGGCTACTACAAGACCTATTGTAATCTAAGACTCCACCGCCGTCCTAACTCCACCGCTGGCCTCGTACTGCTGCTACCCCTGAGTCTCCGAACCTGCAGAAGGGCCTACTCGTGGGAATGAGTAGCCCCCAAAATGAATTGGGAGATTAGCCAAATAAATGGCTAGTGACAAGCTAACTGCCCAGGTAATTAATGACGCCCGCATTTTATAAACAGTTTACTGATTATTCTAATTGTCCAACTACGTTTTCAATCACGTCCTAAGTGTCCATGTAGTTTCTACATTTGCATACAATTCCTACTATCTCTAAGTTATCGAGAGTACCATTTTATAATTAAAAAAATTAAACATATACAATGTGAATCCCGGATATTTTGTTCATCCTGCCCCCGGTCGGGCATTACTATATGGCCTTTTATTTCGATGTAGAGGGCCAACTCTCTCACCGCGCATACTCCGACACCATGCGCCAATCCCTCTTCGAGGGCACCACCTATTGGCTTTACCACAATCCCTGCCCGTGACCCCCTAGCCTACTGATCTTCGGCTGTGCACGTAGGGTGGTTCACGGCCCTTGCGCGCACGGGGTCCGAATCTTTCCACAGGATAGAATATCACACAATTATAATAATAAAGTGATTTCGATGTTTTACCCCGGGATTCGCACCGCGCTCACAACCCATGCATCACAATAACTATAAAGAATTTACTCTCGCCCGTATTCCCGTGTGCCCGGGTCTCCACACTCCATCCAGGAGAGTGAGCCCGATAATTATATTTTAATTATTAATTTCTAACATGAAGGGAATTCCTACTTACGGTGTCCAAGTAATCAGGAAATTTATTATTAAATTATATTATTAAGCATGCGTCGCCGGACTCGCGATTCCGCATGCAAGGAGGGGTCTACTCGACCACATGCGACGATGTCCGATGGGACCCGCATGCAGCGTTATGGACACCTACCCTTAATTTCTATAACAGCATAGTTAATTATCTAAACAGTGTGCAGTGTCACGTGGAAAGTGTGCTCGGGCTGATGCTGCTAAGCGCCCTCCACTCCGCCTCCGACTCGGTTCACGTGCCCACTAACTACCAAACATACCAGCGGCCCATGGTCATTGAGTGCTACTAAAATATTATTGGCTTAGGCCCTGATTGGCCAAGTCGAGAATTTATGCGTCATCGGACGCCGGTCTTCTGGCATACAAACCGATGCGCCAAAGGTAGCGTCATCGGACGCCGGTCTACTGGCACACAAATCGATGCGCCTAAGATAGCATCATCGAACGTCGGTCTACTGGCACGTAAATCGATGTGCCAAAAATAGCATCATCGGACGCCGGTCTATTGGCATGCAAACTGGTGTGCCAAAGGTAGCGTCATCAAATGTCGGTCTACTGGCACGCAAACCGAGGTACCAAAGGTTGCATCATCGAACGCCGATCTACTGGCACGCAAACCAATGCACCAAAGGTAGCGTCATCGGACGCCGATCAACTGGCACACAAACCGATGCTAAAGTCTTGGTTATTCGACATTGCCGATGCGATGGTTCGCACTAAAGTCCAATTATACTAATCTGACTAAAGTCCAATTATACAATTCCGACACTATGCGCTATGTGTAGTTGTAGGGTTTGCCACTTAAAATTGGGGCCTACCAGCATAAAATGGGCCCACCCACCAAAGTGGGGTCCACACACTTAAGTGGGACCAGCGGGGGCCTCCCTTCAAGATGGGGGCCACACATTAAAGTAGGGGCCACTATTTAGAGTTATAAATTATTTAATTGTTAATAAAATTCATAAGATTACTGGAATGCCCACTAGGAGCATTCAAATTTACGAAATCCGCCCTTCCCTATTTTTACAGAGAACGAGCTTGGGGAGGGGGTTTTGCGATGCTCCCCGAGCCTCGCACAGGGTCGGCCGACCTCGTCGGCGGCGGCGATCTGAAGAGGGTGCGGAGGAGACCAACATGGTGGTGTCTGTGGGGGGAAATTTTCGAGTCGCCTTGATCGGGAACCCCGCCCCACAGCCTTGATTGAATTGGATTGTTCGTAGAGTTAGAGATTAGAAAGTTGAGAAGGAGAAAGATGACACATGGAGTTGTTGTCGAAGTTCGGTCTTACGACCTACGTCTCCGGGCGAGAGGTGCCACCTGATCTTCACTATAATATGAATATAAAGGGTTGAGCGTTCTCTCGACAGGCCAAGAGAGACTTCTTACAATGTGCTTGCACGGGGCAATTAGAAGAGAAACGAGAAGGGGAGAATTGAGCTCTAGCACTTGCTCTGGAATCCTCCTCCTCTGATTGAATAACCAACCCCTTTCCTGGATGCCTTGGGGGTCCTTTTATAGCGTAGGCACGTGCCCGATATGGCAGTGATGACGTGGCGCTGATGACGTGACACTGGTTCTGGGCCTCCTTGCTGGGCCCTTATTGGGCCGTTGTTCGGGCCCAATAAGGGGTAGGGCTTGATCTGCGAGCCTCGTAGAGTGGGCCCATGTGAGCCCAGGCGGGCTTACCCATTTGGGCCGTTGCACGGGCCCATGCTGCTCTGATCTGGTCCGGTATAATTTTTGCACCCACAGTTACCCCCTCCCAGTCGGGTCAGGACCCCCTGGGTCGGTTGGGATTCCAAGGTGCAAACGCTTTAGGATCCTGGCGCGGTTGGCGAGGGTTGTCGGTGCCGCGGTTCGTATTAGCAGAGCCTTCTTCCGCCGATGCCGAGACCCTTTTTGGCGCGAGCCAAAAAGTCTCGGTTTTGCGAGGGGGTGTTTCCGAAAAAACAGTGCGTTTTCCGACCGAGTGGATACCGAGAGGGTACCGAGTGCATACCGAGTGGGTACCGAGAGCATACCGGGTGGGTACCGAGACCCTTTTGGTGCAAGCCAAAAAGTCTCGGTTTTGCAAGGGGGTGTTTCCGAAAAG
Source organism: Chamaelirium japonicum (assembly GCA_947650365.1). Taxonomy (NCBI): domain Eukaryota; kingdom Viridiplantae; phylum Streptophyta; class Magnoliopsida; order Liliales; family Melanthiaceae; genus Chamaelirium; species Chamaelirium japonicum. The sequence goes on from OX393550.1 coordinate 90,707,899, forward strand.
GCAGTGCGTTTTTCGACCGAGTGGATACCGAGAGGGTACCGAGTGCATACCGAGTGGGTACCGATAGCATACCGAGTGGTTACCGAGACCCTTTTGGTGAGAGAACAACTTTTCTCTTTTTCCTTTCTTTGCTTCTCTCTATTTCGTTTCATCCTTTCTTTATTTGTTCTTTCTATTCTTGGCGGATTCCTTCCAATCGTTCTGAGTCCGGCTGCATCACAGCCCGTCCGATAGTACCCAACAGGTGAATCCCATTCCTCCTGGACCCCGCTCGGATGCAATTCGTCCTTCTCTCTCTTTCCTTTCTCTCTCTCTCTTTCCTTTTCTTTGTATTCCATTCACATGAGAGAGCAGCTAACCCGCTCCCTTTTTCTTCTTCGGTTCGCGTGAGAGAGCTGGTGTTGCTCTCTCTTTCTTTCCTTTCTCTCTCTCTCTTTCCAAACGGGAGGGTGAGGGTGAAACGTGAGAGAGCGGGTGCGAGAGAGAGGCGTGCGGCGCAGGTGGAGGTCGTGGTAGCGGCGTGCGGCGCGCGGGCTGTGGCGCGGGGCTCAGCGGCAGCCGGGTGTGAGCGGAGGTGGTGATCGGCGTGCGGCTCCGGACGCGGGCGGAGGCGGTGGCCAGCGGTTTCGGGCGCGGGTTCCGGCCGGGTTGGAGGTGGGCACGGGTGCTGGCCATGCGGGTTGCACCCCCGCGCCTTCTCTTCCTTTCTCTGTATTCGCCCTTGGTGAGAGAAAGAGCAGGCGAGAGAGAGCCCTCGGTGAGAGAGAGAGTCCGCGTGAGAGAGAGCGGGTGCGAGAGAGAGACCTCGGTGGGAGAGAGGGTTCGAATGAGAGAGCGCGTGGGGGAAGAGTCGGCTTCCTCGTCCCTCCCTTCACTTCATGTCTCGGGCCGTGCCACGTGCTGAGGACGCATGCAGGAGGGGGGGTCGCTTTGTTCGTCTGACCCTCTCGAGGTTGCGTCGGGCCGATGTGAGGAGGTCGAGGGGAGGGGGGGACGCTTTGTTCGTCTGACCCCACCCCGGGTTGTCTCTGTTGGCTGCAAGGAGTAGCGTGTGCATGAGGTATGTGCGAGAAGAGCGTGTAGGAGGGGGGTTTGGTTCATCCAACCCCTTGTCCCCATTCCGACCCGCGCGCTGCTGCCAAGTGCCCATGCTCGCGAGGAGAGGCATGAGTTCTTCTCTTAGGCGCAGTGTTTGACCTGCTGCGGGTCGGTCGCATAGTGAACCAGGTTGAAGTCGTCAGTGTGACCGTCGCTGCCGTGTAACTTCTCCGAAGTTGGTTTCCAGGAAGAAATATCTCGAAAACCTCCGACAATCATAACTTTTCGTACGTGCGTCGAATCGATGCGTATAAGGCGCCATTGCGTCGGCGTCGAAAAACTGATCAAGGTAGTCATGAAATATGGTTCACCTTGACGTACAACTTTTCCGATGTCTGTCTTTGAAGAAAAATACCTCAAAAACTTTTGATAGCCGTAACTTTTCATACACAAGTCGGATCAATGCGTATATGGTGTCGTTGCGTCAGCGTCGAAAAATCGATCAAAGTGGACGTGAAACATCATACACTTTGACGAGTAACTTTTTCGATAATCACCTTCATAAACAGATGACTCTAAAGAACTCATTGGTCGAGTGTCCTACTCGCGTCTTGAAGAGGCATGAATACGCGGTAACTCATCCGTCTCTGTTTGTCACCCAACTGCACCTAGTTACTGTATTCACTAGGGACTGCAGTCGGGCCCTAGTGATGACGCGATGGTTACTATGAGTCCACCCCCAGATGAGAAGGAGGAATTTTGCTTGTGAAGTTTGTACAGCCAACTCAATAGGTTTGGTGGAGATGCTATTCAACCAACCCAATAGAAGATAACTCTTCGTCTTTGGCTAATCATTGTGTGTGGATGACACCGGGCACCCCCCCTCTCGGTTTTCTGACGAAACCAAGGGGTGGGATGATATTGATGCTGTACACCCCCCCTCTCGGTTTTATGTCGAAACTGAGAGGTGGGCTGCTGATGGCGCGCCGTCACCCCTTCCCTACTCGATTTTTTGTGCAAAACCGAGGGGTGAGACGCTGGTGGTATGTCGTCGCCCCTTCCCCACTCAGTTTTTGTGCGAAACCAAGGGAGGGTTGCTTGTTGATGCCGACACACACCCCCTTTCGGTTTTCTGACGAAACCGAGGGGTGTGTTGATGATGTGCCGTCACCCCCTTCCCACTCGGTTTTTATGCGAAACCGAGGGGAGGCTACTTGCTGATGCCGACACACACCCCCTCTCGGTTTTCTGACGAAACCGAGGGGTGTGCTGCTGATGTGCCGTCACCCCCTCCCCACTCGGTTTTTGTGCGAAATCGAGGGGGGGCTGCTTGTTGATGCCGACACACACCCCCTCTCGGTTTTCTGACGAAACCGAGGGGTGTGCTGCTGATGTGCCGTCACCCCCTCCCCACTCGGTTTTTGTGCGAAATCGAGGGAGGGTTGCTTGTTGATGCCGACACCCCATTATTGGGGCTGCTAGAAGAGGCCAAAAAGTGTCGGTATTGAAAATAGTGTATTTTTCGAATTTCAGCCCCATTTGAAACCGACACTTTTTCGGTAAAACGCTGGTGCGCGGGGATGTCGGCGAGGGACAATGCTATATTCGAGGGGGTTTCTTAGAGATAATCTAGGATGACGCCGCATGATGGCCAGCCGGTCTTCACCCAATGTATTACCGCACCTGGTTACTGTATTCACCAGGTACTACGGTCACGTGAGGGTGTTGACTTGGCCAGGATCAAGGAAGCACCATTTTATCCCGTGTTACCTACCGTCGACTGCACCAGTGTGGAGACACGCACTGACAGAGTCAGACCAACCACCCCCTGACCGGTTTGGAACCGTTAGTCGTCGAAAAAAGGTGATGGCCAGTGACAATCTGATGTTTGGACCTGAGTGACAAGACTAAGCTTGGACTTTTGATCGGATGCCAATACGTCGGCGACGACGTCTCGGACTTTGTCTTCGAATGCCAAGGGCTGGGCCTTGGGCTTGTAGAGTGCTAAGGCGTTGGTCGCCTCGAACTTTGTCTTCAAGTGCCAAGGGCTGGGCCTTGGGCTTTGTAGAGTGCCGAGGCGCTGGTCGCCTCGGACTTTGTCTTCGAGTGCCAAGGGCTGGGCCTTGGGCTTGTAGAGTGCCGAGGCATTGGTCACCTCGGACTTTGTCTTCGAGTGCCAAGGGCTGGGCCTTGGGCTTGTAGAGTGCCGAGGCATTGATCGCCTCGACCTATGTCTTCGAGTACCAAGGGCAGGGCCTTGGGCTTATAGATTGCCGAGGTATTGGTCACCTCGGACTTTGTGTTCGAGTGCCAAGGGCTGGGCCTTGGGCTTGTAGAGTGCCGAGGCATTGGTCACCTCGGACTTTGTCTTTAAGTGACAAGGATGTCTCCTTGAACTTGGTGCATGTCAAAACGACGACGCCTGCCTTGGACTTATTCTTTTCGCCTCGGATGAGTATAGTTGATAATTTAGCTTGACCTGGATTGTCAGGAGTATTTTTATCGAACTTTCGCCTTGAAAGGGCGTAGCCGAATTGCCTTCAAGCTTCCAACTTGAATGGGCGGAATCGAAGGTCTTTGGTTGACCTGGGTTGCTAGGAGCCTTTTTATCGGACTTTAGCCTTGGGAGGGCGTAGCCGAATTGCCTTCGAGCTTCCGACTTGAATGGGCGGAATCGAAGGTCTTTGGTTGACCTGGGTTGCCAGGAGCCTTTTTATCGGACTTTAGCCTCGAGAGGGCGTAGCCGAATTGCCCTCGAGCTTCCGACTTGAACGGGCGGAATCGAAGGTCTTTAGTTGACCTGGGTTGCCAGGAGCCTTTTTATCGGACTTTATCCTCGAGAGGGCGTAGCCGAATTGCCTTCGAGCTTCCGACTTGAATAGGCGGAATCGAAGGTCTTTGGTTGACCTGGGTTGCCAGGAGCCTTTTTGTTGGACTTTAGCCTCGAGAGGGCGTAGCCGAATTGCCTTCGAGCTTCCGACTTGAACGGGCGGAATCGAAGGTCTTTGGTTGACCTGGGTTGCCAGGAGCCTTTTTATCGGTCTTTAGCCTCGAGAGGGCGTAGCCGACTTACCTTCGAGCTTCCGACTTGAATGGGCGGAATCGAAGGTCTTTGGTTGACCTGGTTTGCTAGGAGCCTTTTTTTTTCTGCCTTAATATGGTGGAATCGAACTTCGAGAGATTTGATTTTGAGAAAAGAAAAAAAAAAAACACTTTATTGATTTAACAAAGTTGCAGTTACACTTTTTCAGAGGTTGCCCCGCGGACGTTACGATTATGCATCCACGTATTACATTGACTTTCTTTTCTCCACTGTTGCAGCCTCTCCTACTCTCGACCTGGTTCCTTATTAGCGAGGTAGCCATCGAGCCGCCCTTCTTGGATCAGGTCTTCGATGTGATGCTTTAGCTTCCGACATGTAGAGGTTGGGTGGCCATGGCTGCGATGAAACTCACAGTAGGCTGTCGTATCTCCCGCCTGGTCGGAATTTGGAGGGAGAGGCTGTGGCCACTTGCAAAAGGGCTCGTTCTACAAGTATGCGAAGATGTCTTCAATGGAGGTGTTCAGCTCAGTGAACACCCTTTGCTCCCTTGGAGTTCGCCTCTTTTCTGCTGGAGGGGCTTTCGGATCTTCATTGTACCTTTTGGCCTGCACCTTTTGGTCGGACGCGGCATGGGCAGACTTCTTGTAGTGTGCTTCATTCGGAGCTTCATCATCTTTCTTATATCGGGAGTCACGAGACTCGCGGGGCTCGCGTAGTCTTCTGGCCCGCTGATTGTCTTCCACCTCTATCTCCCGCTGTACGCGCTTGAACATCGCTTCCAAGTTATTGGGAGGATGTCGGATGAAGTCGGTGTAGACGTGGAGCTCTGGCCGGATAGCATTCTAGAATGCCAGCATGATGGCCTCCTCATTATAGGAGCGACCGGTGAGCTCAGAATGCTCATTACGAAACCTCATCGCGAAGCTCCTTAGAGACTCGTCGGAGTCCATCTTCAGCTGGTAGAGTGTATCCAGCCTCTTTTTCGGCTTTAAGTTTAGCCGATAATGGTCCATGAAAAGTTCAGCCAACTCTTTGAATGTAGCCACCGTACCGGTAGGCAGTGTGTAGTACCAGTCGAGGGCAGGTCCCTCGAGGCTTCCCGCAAACATACGACAGAGAACATGGTTCTCATATTCGTAGGGCGTCAGGGCCTGCTTGTAGGCTAGGATATGGAGAGCAGGGTCTCCCCGGATGTAGTTGAACTTTGGTAGGTTCGGTGTTCACCAACCCATAGAAAATGGTGTTGCAAGAACCTTGGGATGCAGTGGCCCCACCGAGGTGATTAGTTGCCTACGGTCTTGATGGCGGCGTCCCACGTCGGCAGTATGCCTTAGTCGGTTGAGCAGCTCGCGGGCATCTGTTGCTTTCGTGCGCGAAGGAATAGAATGTCTAGTAGACCCTGTTGACTGAGGTGATCCTTCTCCGCGATAGCTGGGCGCACCGTTGTCGTCGAGGCGATCCCACACCCTTTGCCTTAGTGCTTGTGTGGATACCTGATGCATCTCGATACGCGGCACATGTAGTTCTTCAAGATAATGACTCACGGCTGGGCAAGTCCTTGGTTGGTCTTCATCAGTAGCTAGAGAGTTGTGGGCCACAACCCCCGCTCTTTCAGCCGCCTTCTTTAGGGAATCCCTCTCTTGCTCGAGGGCCGCATTCTTCTTGAGGAGATTTAGTAGCTGGAAATCAGCAGCCGAGATCTCGTATGTAGCCTGAGGCTTGCTCCCTTGAATAGTGTGTTCTTTGCCAGATCGACGCCTCGGGGATGATGGGTCTCACCGATCGGTGTGCCCTTCTGGAAGGCTGCCTTGCGGCCCCAGTCGTTCCCGATTAGCACGTCGATTGTCCGATCAGCACCCGCCTTTGGTGGGTTGGTGCTGGCCTTCACCATTGAGCGTGTTGATGTCGGCGTGATGAAGGCGTTGAGGTTGATTTGGAGGTGGACTTGTGGCTCGTCACCACAAGCTGAATAGGAGTCGGTAGAGGTGTGGGTAAGACCTCTATCGATATCCCACAGACGGCGCCAAAGATTGTGGGGGAAAATTTTCGAGCTGCCTTGATCGGGAACCCCGCCCCACAGCCTTGATTGAATTGGATTGTTTGTAGAGTTAGAGATTAGAAAGTTGAGAAGGAGAAAGATGACACATGAAGTTGTTGTCGAAGTTCGGTCTTACGACCTACGTCTCCGGGCGAGAGGTGTCACCTGATCTTCACTATAATATGAATATAAAGGGTTGAGCGTTCTCTCGACAGGCCGAGAGAGGCTTCTTACAATGTGCTTGCACGGGGCAATTAGAAGAGAAACGAGAAGGGGAGAATTGAGCTCTAGCACTTGCTCTGGAATCCTCCTCCTCTAATTGAATGACGAACCCCCTTCCTGGATGCCTTGGGGGTCCTTTTATAGCGTAGGCACGTGCCCGATATGGCAGTGATGACGTGGCGCTGATGACGTGGCACTGGTTCTGGGCCTCCTTGCTGGGCCCTTATTGGGCCGTTGTTCGGGCCCAATAAGGGGTAGGGCTTGATCTGCGAGCCTCGTAAAATGGGCCCATGTGAGCCCAGGCGGGCTTACCCATTTGGGCCGTTGCGCGGGCCCATGCTGCTCTGATCTGGTCCGGTACAATTTTTGCACCCACAGTGTCCGCTCATTTCGGGGTCGCCTTGATCCCAGCCGGTGGACTCTGTGGTCCGGAGCGACCACAAGGTGTGGCTCTGTTGATTCCGGCTATCTCGTCGTTGTCTGGGGAGGACCCACGGATGGAAAGCGGTGTCGCAGGGTGGTTCTGCGGTTAGGAGGAGTCGCGGGTGTGGAATACCCAGCCGGTGTGGCCGGTGGTGGTGCATGAAGGAAAACGAAAGATAGGAGGTGTAGGGGCTTGCCTTGATGTGGAGAAGAGGCTGGGCCGGTTGGGCATCCGGACGTCGAGGAGGCGGAAGAGGAGGTCGTCGGAGCTCGGGGAGGTCGTCGGTCATCGCTCAGGTGAGGCTGCCGCCTCTGCAAGCCTTGCCTCCCTCTCCTCCGATCATGTCTCTCCCTCTTGTTTCAGTTTCTTTCTTTCCCCTTTCCTCTCTCTTTTCCTCTGGTTTTCTCTCTTCTCTCCTCTGTTTTTTTTTTTTGGACTGAAGTAGGGGAATGGGGTTGGGATAGGGTTTTTAAAGAAGAGGAGGGCGGCGACCGGTGTACAAGCGGATTTGGAGTCGGGTTTCATAGGATCGGGGTGAGGGGTTTGGAGAAGGGGGGAAAGGGGCTGAAAAAGAGGGGAGGGCAGGGGTTTTAAAAAGGGGGAAAGGGGCGGCGGGTAGGGCGGCGACGGTCAGCGGTAATCCGGGGCGGCGGCGACCGACTGCTCGTGGGAATCCGACCGAACCACATAGGGCTCGGTAGTAGGGGGGCGGCGGCTGGCGGCTTTGGGGGGAGGGCCGGGGTCGGGGTCGGATCGGGTTTGGAGAGAGAGGGAGAGAGGATTCGAGTGAGAGAGGGGGAGATCTGAGAGAGAGAGGAACAGGGAAAGAGAGAGAGAAAGAGAGAGAGAGAGAGAGAGAGAGAGAGAGAGAGAGAGAGAGAGAGTAGAGAGAGAGGTCAGGTTGGGTTGGGTAGGGTAGTGGGCTAGGGTCAGGTAGGGGGTTTGGGTAAAAGGGGGGTTTTGGTTAGTTTGTTTTTTTTTCCTTCTTCTTTAGTTTAGTTTTTTTTTTCTTTTTTTTTTTAAAAAAAAAAACTGGTTGTTACATCCTACCCACCTTAATAGAATTTTCGTTCTGAAAATTAAATAACACTAGTCATCAAACAAAGATGGGTACAGGGATCGCATTGTGGACTCAAGCTCCCAAATAGCTTCCTCCTCTCTGCAGTGCTGCCACTGCACTTTCACCCTGGGGATGGTCTTCGTGCGAAGCACTCGATCCTCGCTAGCCCGAATCCTTATCGGCCGCTCCTTGTAGGATGCGTTTGAACTGAGTGTCAGATCCTGCCAATCCAGCACGTGGGACGGGTACGGCTCGTACCTCCGAAGCATTGACACGTGGAAGACACCGTGGACGCTCGAGAGCTGTGGAGGCAGCGCCAGTCGATATGCTACCTCACCAACTCTATCCAAGATCTCGAAGGGGCCGATGAATCTCGGAGCCAACTTCCCTTTCTTCCCATACCTCATGATACCTCGACGAGGGGAAACCTTCAAGAAGACATGGTCTCCAACGGTGAACTCGAGCGGACGTCGGCGCACATCAGCATAGCTCTTTTGTCGACTCTACACTGCTCGAAGTCACTTCTTGATCAGCTGGATCTTCTCCGTTGTCTTCTATACGAGCTCCGGTCCCAAAAGGCTCCGCTCTTCTACCTCTGCCCAACAAAGAGGTGACCAACACGGCCTTCCGTACATGGCCTTATAGGGGGCTATGCTGATGCTGGCTTGGTGGCTATTGTTGTAGGCGAACTCCACAAGTGGTAGATGCTCCTCCCAACTGCCTCCAAAATCCACAGAACATGCCCGCAATATATCCTCCAGAATCTGAATCGTCCTCTCGGACTGGCCATCTATTTGAGGGTGGAAGGCTGTGCTAAAACTGAGCTCAGTCCCCAAGGCTGTCTGCAGGCTCTCCCAAAAGTGAGAAACGAACCGAGGATCCCGATCTGAGACGATGGAAACTGGAACTCCGTGCAGTCTAACAATCTTCCTCACGCACAACTTTGCTCTGTCGATGGACATCATCGTCGTCCGCACGGAAAGAAAGTGCACCGACTTCGTTAGTCTGTCCACGATCACCCAAACTGAGTCATTCCTGTTCCGGGTCAAAGGCAACCCCAAAACAAAGTCCATCGTAATATGCTCCCATTTCCACTCAGCTACTGGGAGTGGCTGCAGCAATCCAGGTGGTCTTTGGTGCTCAGCCTTGACTTGCTGACAAGTCAGACATTTGGACACGAAGGCGGCCACATCCCACTTCATGCCCTTCCACCAGAACTGCCTCCGCATGTCGTGGTACATCTTGGTGCTGCCAGGGTGCATCGAGAATCATGATCGATGCGTCTCTGATAGCACCTCCTCTCGAACCTTCTCATCAGTGGGAAGGCATAACCTCCTCTAGAACCTCAGACCTCCATCAACGTTAACTGACCAGTCTGGAACAGACTCCCCACTATCGCACCGTGCCTTCATCTCCTCCAGTTCTGAATCCAACCTCTGTGCTGCAATCACCTTCTGAAGTAGGCTGGGCTGTACTCGTATGGTGTGCAACACGGTACGAGAAGGCTCCCACCGAACCCACAAATCAAAGCCTTCTATCGTAGCCAAACGTCATATCGATCTGTCAACAATCTGGCAAGCTGGCTACGGGACTTTCAGCTCGGGGCATCAGCAACAACATTCACTTTACCAGGATGGTAAAAGAGCGAATAGTTGAAGTCCTTTAGGACTTTGATCCACCTCCTCTGCCGTATGTTCAGATCCTTCTGACTCGCGATGTACCACAGGCTCTTGTAATCGCAATACATCTCAAACTCCTCACCGTACAGGTAATGCCTCTAGATCTTCAAGCGAAGACCACCGCTGCCAACTCTAGATCATGGGTGGGATAATTCTTCTCGTAAGTCTTCAGCTGTCTCGAGGCTTATGCGACCACTCTGCCGTCTTGCATCAGAACTGCTCCAAGCCCCATCAGTGAGGCGTCGGTGAAGACAACATAGCCCTTCCCGCTAGCTGGAATCGTCAATACTGGGGCCGAAGTGAGGCGCCGCTTTAACTCTTGGAAGGACTTCTCACAATCTTCCGACCACTCGAACTTGACACCCTTCTTAGTCAGACGGGTGAGAGATGCCACCAGACGCAAAAATCTCTCCATAAAGCGTCGGTAGTAGCATGCTAGTCCCAAGAAACTCCTGATCTCGAAGACATTCCTTGTCTGCTCCCAGTCCATAATAGCCTCTATCTTCGCTGGATCCACCGAGATACCTTCCTTCGAGACAACGTGTCCGAGGAACTTCACCTCCTGCATCCAGAACTCACACTTACTGAACTTGGCATACAGTTGGTGATCTCTGGGTCTGTAATACTACGCTCAGGTGCTCCCGATGATCATCCTCTGTCTTGGAGTAAATGAGGACATCTTCCACAAATACCACCATAAATCTTTCCAGGACCATGCTGAAGACGCAGTTCATCAGATCCATAAATGCTGCAGGAACGTTCGTCAGACCGAAGGGCATAACTAAGAACTCATAGTGCCCATATCGTGTCTGAAACACTGTCTTCAGAATATCCTCTGCTCTCACAGCCAGCTGGGGATATCCGGTCCTCAGATCAATCTTCGAGAAGCAATAAGCACCCTTCAGCTGATCAAACAGATCCTCTATCCGTGGCAACGGGTACTTGTTCTTTATCGTGAGGCTATTCAGCTTGCGATAATCGATGCAAAGCCTTTTCGTCCTATCCTTCTTCTAAGCAAAGAGGATCGGGGCTCCCACGGAGATATGCTAGGACAAATGAAGCCTCGGTCAAGCAACTCCTCTAACTGAGTCTTTAACTCCTTCAGCTCAGCAGGAGCCATCCGGTACGGAGCAATCAAGACTGGTGCTACTCCCGGTACCAGATCTATAGCAAACTCAACCTCTCGAGGTGGAGGTAAGCCTGGGAGCTCATCTGGAAAGATGTCTGGGAACTCACGAACCATCGATGGGAGTACTACTGGGTTCCCATCTCGATCCCTGCTCGGTAGCTACGCCAGTAAGCTGAGGGAGATCTGCTGTAGCGGTACCGGGCACAGAACCTTCTGCTTGTCTCCCATAAAGTAGAAGACCTCGCTCCCCGGAGGTGAGAAGGTGACCTTCCTCGAGAAGCAGTCGAGGGTGACGTGGTAAGCGGACATCCAGTCATCCCGAGCAACACGTCCACTACTCCCAAGTCTAAGATAATATGGTTAGCCGAGAGCTCCCTGTTTCCAACAAGAATGATGCAGTCTCGGCAGACCCGGTCCACATCGATACTCACCCCGAGCGGTGAAAACACCAACAGAGTGTGACCCAATGGAATCGACTCCAGTCCTAAAGTTTTGACAAAACTAGGGACAATATAGGAGTGCGTGGACCCACTGTCGAAAAGGACATGGGCTAGGGTCGAGAAGACGGGAAGGGTGCCTAACAATACCGAAAGAACATAAGAGGCTAAGCTAGCTATGACCAAAACTAATCCTAACAAGCCCCAAATAATCAAAAGCAGCGAGGAAGCTACGACTAAGAATTGAACTATGAAGTTCAGGGTTAACTTCGATCACTCCCCCAGAAGCCTCTGGGTCTTGACCGACCAACAAGTATGCCCTGTCCTGGGCCTGATTGCCTCCTCCGCCCTGACGAGGGAGAGGCTTCTGCTGCTGTGGCTGGGGAGGACGCTGCTGCTGAACTCTCTACGGGGGCCTCTGCTACTGCACAGGTGGTGCCGGCAGTGCAGGCCTGAGAGGTGGAGCTGGTAGAAGCGGCTGCCGACGGAGTTGTGGGTAGCTCCACTTCAGATGCTCAAGCGAGCCGCACTGAAAACAGCCACACCTCTGGGATCCAGTAACTGGAGAACCATGGAAATACTGAGGCTGGCGAGGCAGGGGTCGAACCTCCGTGGGTCTGAACCTCTTCTGAGCTGGTGGGCTATGGCGACTGCCATTACCCCGCTTCTCTAAGATAGCATGGGACTCCTTCAGCTCCTACTCCACAACCAGGGATCGGTTGACCAACTCCTCATAGGATTGCCCTAGGAAGGCAGCAACCCTACCCCTGATCGCCGGGTTCAAGCCATGCTCAAAGCGCATAGCCCTCCTGCTATCGGTCACCACCTGGTGAGGAGCATACCTCGCAAGCTCTGAGAATTTGGCCTCATACTGGGACACAGTACGAGACCCCTGGTAAAGCGCCAGAAACTCCATCTTCATCCGGTTCTGCACGATGACCGGAAAGAATTTCTTCTGAAAGATTTCCTCGAACTCTGGCCAAGTGATCGCTCCTCGATCTGCTGCTTGGGTGCACTGAACCGTCTGCCACCAGAAGTCTGCCTCAGCCTCGAACTGGTATGAGGCGAAGGTGACTCTCTTATCACCGGTGATGCCCAACGCGTTCAGTATCTTCTCCGTCTGCTGGAACCATCGATCAGCCTCCAAGGGGTCTGGCTCACCCCTGAAGCTCGGTGGTCCCATTGCCTTAAAGTCCTTCAGCAATTTCCCCTGCCGCTCGCCCTCGGCCTGGTGACGAGCTTGTGCCTAGGCAAGGGCAGTCTGAGCTAGCTCAGCCTGCTGCTGAGCAGCCGTCTGCTGCTGGGCAACAGCAGCCTGCTGCTGCTGGACCATGGCGGCCATCCCCTGGAGCATCTCCATCATCATCGCCGCGCTGTCTAGCCCAGTGGATGACCCTGCCCCATTGTTAGCACCATTACCACTTCTGGTACCCGCCATCTGAAATGAAAAAGGATTAGTCTAACGCTAACCTCCTAATAAGACTCTAAACCTAACTAGAAACTGCTCCTAGGAACATATCACTGGGCTCTGATACCAGCTGTCACGCCCCAGAAATCCGGAACTGACTCATGGGGTGTGAATTGAGAAAAAATCAAGAATTTTAGGGTTTGGTTAACTGTCTATTTCAATTAGGATTTCTCACTAGGATTCTACTCTCTCAAGAATATTTTAAAACTTACTTTTTTTTTTTGAAAAGATTTTTATTTTGAAAGAAAATATAAAGATACAGTTTCATCGACAGTGAGATGATCACGCTCGACTCTCAACCGGGCTATCCTCTCAGCATGTGCGGCCTGCCAATGCCCCACATGCTGATAGAAGACCCTCTGAAGGGAGTACGAGGCTCAAGCCTCTAACGGCGAGCCGAGTAGCCTCGCCTGCTCTCTAGCACTCGGGCACTAGTTCACATATCCTATCTAATGGGCTAGTCAATTAGGTTTTTTTAAGATTTATATTTTATGGTGGGCTATCCTAGGCTTGGGGCCTTGAGGAGAGGCCTACCCAAAAGAATACAGCTGGATCATTGCCATTAATAACATACACTGAGCCAAACAAAGTATGATTACACTACCAGAAGAAAAATGGCTACTACAAGACCTACTGTAATCTAAGACTCCACCACCGTCCTAACTCCACCGTTGGCCTCGTACTGCTGCTACCTTTGAGTCTCCGAACCTGCAGAAGGGCCTACTCGTGGGAATGAGTAGCCCCTAAAATGAATTGGGAGATTAGCCAAATAAATGGCTAGTGACAAGCTAACTGCCTAGGTAATTAATGACGCCCATATATTATAAACAGTTTACTGATTATCCTAATTGTCCAACTACGTTTTCAATCACGTCCTAAGTGTCCATGCAGTTTCTATATTTGCATACAATTCCTACTATCTCTAAGTTATCGAGAGTACCATTTTACAATTAATAAAATTAAACATACACAATGTGAACCCCGGATATTTTGTTCATCCTGCCCCCGGTCGGGCATTACTATAGGGCCTTTTATTTCAATGTAGAGGGCCAACTTTCTCGCCGCGCATACTCCGATACCATGCGCAAAGTCACCCATATGATCATAAGGGGTTTCCCATCTTTCACGGTGGAGATCTACCGCCCAACTTGCTTTCCTTGGGGGCTTCAACTACCCCGGGATAGGATTACTAGGCCAATCCCTCTTCGAGGGCACCACCTATTGGCTTTACCACAATCCCTGCCCGTGACCCCCTAGCCTACTGATCTTCGGCTATGCGCGCAGGGTGGTTCACGGCCCTTGCGATCACGAGGTCTGAATCTTTTCACAGGATAGAATATCACACAATTATAATAATAAAGTGATTTCGATGTTTTACCCCGGGATTCGCACCGCGCTCACAACCTATACATCACAATAACTATAAAGAATTTACTCTCGCCCTTATTCCCGTGTGCCCGGGTCTCCACACTCCATCCAGGAGAGTGAGCCCGATAATTATATTTTAATTATTAATTTCTAACATGAAGGGAATTCCTACTTACGGTGTCCAAGCAATCAGGAAATTTATTATTAAATTATATTATTAAGCATGCATCGTCGGACTCACGATTCCGCATGCAAGGAGGGGTCCACTCGACCATATACGACGATGTCCGATGGAACCCGCATGCAGCGTTATGGACACCTACCCTTAATTTCTATAACAGCATAGTTAATTATCTAAACAGTGTGCAGTGTCACCTGGAAAGTGTGCTCGGGCTGATGCTGCTAAGCGCTCTCCGCTTCGCCTCCGACTCGGTTCACGTGCCCACTAACTGCCAAACATACCAGCGGTCCATGGTCATTGAGTGCTACTAAAATATTATTGGCTTAGGCCTTGATTGGCCGAGTCGATAATTTATGCGTCATCGGACGTCGATCTACTGGCATGCAAACCGATGCGCCAAAGGTAGCGTCATCGGATGCCGATCTACTGGCACGCAAACCGATGCGCCAAAGGTAGCATCATCGGATACCGATCTACTAGCATGCAAATCGATGTGCCAAAGATAGCGTCATCGGATACCGGTCTATTGGCACACAAACTGGTGTGCCAAAGGTAGCGCCATCGGACGCCGATCTACTAGCACGCAAACCGAGGTGCCAAAGATAGCGTCATCGAACACCGATCTACTGGCATGCAAATCGATACGCCAAAGGTAGCGTCATCGGACGCTGATCTACTGGCACGCAAACCAATACTAAAGTCTTGGTTATTCGACATTGCCGATGCGATGGTTCGCACTAATGTCCAATTATACTAATCTGACTAAACGGTCGTACCCGCGTCGGTTGTTGCCAATTTCACTGAATTCCGACTTCGGACGGTGAAATGGCGACAGAGACAATTCGGACACTATGCGCTATGTGTAGTTGTAGGGTTTGCCACTTAAAATTGGGGCCCACCAACATAAAATGGGCCCACCCACCGAAGTGGGGTCCACACACTTAAGTGGGACCAGCGGGGGCCTCCCTTCAAGATGGGGGCCACACATTAAAGTGGGGGCCACTATTTAGAGTTATAAATTATTTAATTATTAATAAAATTCATAAGATTACTAGAATGCCCACTAGGGGCATTCAAATTTATGAAACCCGCCCTTCCCCATTTTTACAGAGAACGAGCTTGGGGAAGGGGTTTTGCGATGCTCCCCGAGCCTCACACGGGGTCGGCCGACCTCGTCGTCGGCGCCTATCCGAAGAGGGTGTGGAGGAGACCAACATGGTGGCGTCCGCTCATTTCGGGGTCGCCCCGATCCCAGCCGGTGGACTCCGTGGTCCGGAGCGACCACAAGGTGTGGCTCTATTGATTCCGGCTACCTCGTCGTTGTCTGGGGAGGACCCACGGACGGAAAGCGGTATCGCAGGGTGGTGCTGCGGTTAGGAGGAGTCGCGGGTGTGGAATACCCAGTCGGTGTGGCCGGTGGTGGTGCATGAAGGAAAACGAAAGATAGGAGGTGTAGGGGCTTGCCTTGACGTGGAGAAGAGGTCGGGCCGGTTGGGCTTCCGGACGTCGAGGAGGCAGAAGAGGAGGTCGTCGAAGCTCGGGGAGGTCGTCGGTCGTCGCTCAGGTGAGGTTGCCGCCTCTGCAAGCCTTGCCTCCCTCTCCTCCGATCGCGTCTCTCCCTCTTGTTTCAGTTTCTTTCTTTCTCCTTTCCTCTCTCTTTTCCTCTGGTTTTCTCTCTTCTCTCCTCTGTTTTTTTTTTTTGGACTAAAGTAGGGGAATGGGGTTGGGATAGGGGTTTTAAAGAAGAGGAGGGGCGGCGGCCGGTGTACAAGCGGATTTGGGGCCGGGTTTCATGGGATTGGGGTGAGGGGTTTGGAGAAGGGGGGAAAGGGGCTGAAAAAGGGGGGAGGGCAGGGGTTTTAAAAAGGGGGAAAGGGGCGGCGGGTAGGGCAGCAACGGTCGGCGGGAATCCGGGGCGGCGGCGGCCGACTGCTTGCGGGAATCCGGTCGAACCACATGGGGCTCGGTAGTAGAGGGGGGGCGACGGCCGGTGGCTTTGAGGGGAGGGCCGGGGTCGGGGTCGGATCGGGTTTGGGGGAGAGAGGGAGAGAGGATCCGAGTGAGAGAGGGGGAGATCTGAGAGAGAGAGGAACAGAGAAAGAGAGAGAGAGAGAGAGAGAGAGAGAGAGAGAGAGTAGAGAGAGAGGTCGGGTTGGGTTGGGTAGGGTAGTGGGCTAGGGTCAGGTAGGGGGTTTGGGTAAAAGGGGGGTTTTGGTTAGTTTCTTTTTTTTTCCCTTCTACTTTAGTTTAGTTTTTTTTTTCTCTTTTTTTTTTTAAAAAAAAAACGGTTGTTACAAAGGGAGTTCGAAAATGCGCTCAACCATAGGCTTTAAAGATTAGCCATTAACGTTGAACACATTATTCGTTTTGAGGTCCTGGATCTCTATAGCGTCGAAAGTGGAGGTAGAGATGACAGTGTACAGCCCATCCCATCGGGAACGTAACTCACCTGAAAATATTTTTAGTCTAGAGTTGAAGAGCCAGACTTTCTGACCGGGGGTGAACGCTTTTCGCACGATTAACTTATCACGGAGGGCCTTCGTTCGTTCCTTTTAAAGTTTGGCATTCTCATAGGATTCATGCCGTAGTTCGTCTAGCTCACTTAGTTGAAGCTTACGTTGTGCTCCAGCATCTTTCATATCGAAATTGAAGGCCTTAATGGCTCAATAAGCACGGTGTTTAAGTACGACTGGCAGGTGGCAGGCCTTGCCAAAAGTTAATCTATATGGTGACATGCCAATGAGAGTTTTGAAAGTTATTCGATATGCTCAAAGTGCATCATTAAGTCATGTAGACTAGTCCTAGCCTCGTGTGAGGAGGGATTATTGGGTTTAGTCCCACATCGGCAAGGGGCTGGGCAATGGTGTGCTTAAATACCATCTGGTGGACCTCCCCTTACGACCTGGGTTTTGGGACGAGAGGGTACGTATCTACAAAAATGACTACCACCATCACTGATGTTGGTTTGAGGTGTACTAAAATGAGTGAAGATCTGATCCTTTAGGAACTGGACTACTACCTTGTTTGGATTTGACCCACCGAGGCTAGAAGTTGGGATGGTATCATAAAAAGACTCTATATGCAATTGTTATCAATATAATGGAATAGGTCATCTTTGGTTGGCATGATCCATCCTCCTGGGTACGGATCTTGTTACCGATGCATGATCCATCCAAAGATATAATTGGAGAATATCCTATAAGCACCTCAATGACATGTACTATCTTCGGTTAGCACGATCCATCCTCCTGGGCATGGACTGTCTTCCTTAAGCATAATTCATCCAATGGTGTGCTTAAAGATATATTAATATCTTACATTATAATCGTAGTGTACAAATATAGAAGATAAACTACGATTAATATTACAAGTGTATCGATGGTATGAATTATCTTCGATTGGCATGATCCGTCTTCCTGAGCACGGGTTGTCTTCCCTAAGCATAATCCATCAAAAAAAAAAAACACGTACAATCCCTTTAATAAAAGCCATAGATCACAATTATAAAAAATACTCAATGATGCATGTAATCTAAATACAAACAATATTAATTATAGCAAAAGTAAAGTAATTCAAATCATAGATTAACTAAAATGATTAATTGTTTATCACAAACCATATAACAATCCATAGAAGAAAGCTTAAAACTCTAAAAAGACATGAAAAACATAGTTTACTAGGCCAAGTTTTATCAAAACCCTAGAGGAGGCCTTTAGCCTAGCATGACGATGATGATGACTTCGATCGTTCTATCCGCGACAACTTCTTGGCTTCAAAAGATGTGATTTAGGTCCCCAAAACACCTATTTGTAGTATAGGATTTGTCCTAGGGTTTTTTCAAAAGAAAATCCATCAAAATCCGCAACCAAGCATACGTGTACACGTTTACCTCCATGCTCCAGTTCAAAGACTACTTGGTGGTCCAACCTATAGTGGAATCACAAGCTAGGGTTTTTGTTGACGTCAAACGTTCTCCGACGAAGCTTTCTAGCGGAAGGAGATTATATCCAATCGGATGAGAGAGAATTTAATTAGGCGCCCAAACGATGGAGCAAGATGAAAAAAAATGACGATGAAGTGGAGGAAGAAGAAAAGAGGAGGGAAGAGAACGGCATCGAGAAAGGAGGGAAACCGTTGATCCGGTGCAAAAAACACATGGATGCTAAAATTGTATTCTTGTTTTTGGATGGAGAGAAGAAAGATTGAGGTGCCACCATCAATTTTAGGGCTGCGAATAGACGACCCCCTATATGATACAAATTTTTTTTGGGGGGTAGAGAAACTACTATCTACTAACAAGGAACAACAAACACAAAAAAACAGCAAAAAAAAACAACCTAAAGCAACAAAGCTCAACTCGGGAATTTTACGTGGATAGTAGACCAACTGAGCATCCTGGATCGTGATTGTCCTGAGAGAAGGAAGGATATCCAGTTGGTTAATTTGGAGCCCTTCCATCTAATGGTCATATCTCGCCAACCAGTCAGTGACTCCGTTTGCTTCCCTGAATAGTGAATATATAAGACCACCTGGTCCCGAGGAGACAGCAAAGATCGAAGAGCGAGGCACTCTCGGATAATCGCATCTGTTTGAATTCGACTGGATAGGCGATGCATAACCAATAGCGAATCACCTTCAATTGAGGCAGGGTGTTGAGGGAATTGGTTTAGAAATATTTTTAGTCCACGGAGCAGAGCGAACTCCTCTACAAGTGGGACGGAGGAAGAGAAGAAAGGGAAATATCCAGTCAGAAGGACTTGTCCAACATGGTTGTGAATCAGAAAGCCCCCACCAGCCAACCGTCCTCTTTGAGTAATTGAGCCATCAAAATTCATCTTTTGTTTACCTGGTACAGGTGGCCACCAGCGCACCCCAACCACCTTGACATGTCGAGAAATAAGTGCATTCGAGGTTAGTGAACTGTCGATACTCCTATATCAAAATCCATATCCATCGAAACACACTCGATTTTTAACTTTCCACACTTTCCAAACCGATGTCAGCAAGGGGCTGATAGCTTTCTTCAACTTATAAATAGGCATTGGATTTGGTCGATTGGCAACCAGGGATGTCAAGAGAGTCGAAAAATTCATGTTTGCCAGCTAGCCCACACTATCCCACACAACTTTAGAGTGGGGGCAGTCTAGCAAGGCATGTTTAATATCCGTCGGGGCTAAGTAACATCGAGGGCATGCACTAACCAAATTCATCCCGATGTATGTAAGATAGACTCGAGTGGGCACTTGCTTGTGGAATAATTTCCGACCAAAAGATTGAGCCCGAGGTGAAGCATTCAATTGCCATAAGGCCTTCCAAGGGAAGGCCGTGGGAGCCTTCACTGGTTGCTCTATGGAAAGTAGAAAATGATAACAGAAATTAGTGGACATGTTATCCTCTGCATTTGGTCCCCACGAGTACTGCTAACTTGGCCCAGTAGACAATATAGGAATTAAAGTAATACGATGCACCACGTTCCATGAATTAACTACGTTCTACGTATTAACCACGCACCACGTTCCACGTATTAAAGTAATAGACAATATAGGAATTAAAGTAAACAATATAGGAATACCACGTTCCATGAATTAACCGACCCAAACAGCTGACGGATAGAGAATATCCCGGGGCTCGGACCCATATTAAGGAATAGAAGCAGTTGAGTGAAAGGAACGGGAGACACCCATGGCTCCATCCAAGTGTCGAAATCAGCCCCATCCCATACGACCCGCACCTCCATTGTTCGCAAACAAATAGCTTCCTCCGAAATAGAGCGCCAGATCCACGACCGAATTCGAGGTGTAGGTCAAGACCAAACAGAAGCCAGCCCATATTTAGAGTGACAGAAATGATTCTAGGGAGTATAATTTCCTGATAAAAGTTCTGCAGCCCGTCGCATCATAAACGTAACCTGAACCAGACGAAGATGATGAATCCCCAATTCACCTAAACTAGATTGTAGGCAAACCACATCCCACGGAAGGAGATGAAGACCCCATGCATTCAGAGATTTAGCCTAGAGAAAACGTCTGAATTATCTTTTCATTAAAGATATCACATGAGATGGCACCCAATGATGTGCTAACACAAATAAGGGCATGGAAGTCAGAACAACATCCACTCAGACCACCCAACTAGGGAAAGAAAGGTATCGCGCCTTTCACCCGGCCAACTTGTTCAAAATCTTGGTAGAGATAGATAATAAATCAGAGGCCAACAATCGTTTACCGAAAACTAGGACACCCAGATAATTGAAATAATCTTCAATAAGATCGATATCAAGAAGATTTTGAAGAACAATCCGTCGTGGATCTTCCACTATTCGGCCAAAGATCATAGAAGACTTGGAGGTATTGATGGTTTGACGAGATACGATACAAATTTGAAAACGTTAAATAATAGGTCAAGGTATACAAATCCATCGAATCGTACCGGATGACCGGCTGTTCCAGTAATGCGGACGGGCTCTCCCGGTCCACCCGGATCATTTCCCCAACCGCACCAAAACCGCTTCTGACAATAATATCTTTTTTGGTAATTTAAATTAAAAAAAACCCCATGATTACGGAGGGGGGTAATCCACACAGATGGGGACCACATCACGATGGGACGTACATGCCATGCCATGCATATAAACCCACACCACCATCCGGAGTCGTGTCACCGCCCGGTGATCGGATCGACGCCGGATTGACTTGCGGTGACGCGCTCGGTCGCGGTCCTTGGACGTGGGCCAAGCGTCAATGTCAGTGCTTTTAAAGATACCTGGGTTCGGGACAGGTCTCGGTCACCCCTCCCCTCCTTAGGCAATTCTTCGGCGCGAAGCCTCGTGGAAGGACATGCTCGGTGTTTAGAAATTGGGATGGGGCCAAAAGCGTCTATAAAGGCTTGCACAGTTGGTCTTACGTTGCACCTTTTGGGGCCCAGGTCTACGTGTCGTACCCTGGCTGGGGGTTAGTACAGGTCCGGTCCTACCAGTAGGTGGTAACTTGCTTACCAAGAAATAAAAAAAAGGTTTCGTGGGAGGACATGCTCGGTGTTTCTAAATTTGGGTAGGGGCAAAAGCGTCCGTAGAGCCTCGCACGTCCGCCACGCACGGGGCAAAAATTCCCGCCATTATCGTTTCTGCTTCCGGGGCATCCCGGCAGCGGGCAGGCCCGTCCCGTCACATACCGTCGTGGTAGAGCTCTACCGTACGGCGCGGGTCCCACCACCACTGCGTACTAGCGACGTTACAAGTTCCACCGGCGGCGCTATTACTCACAGAGAAGAGCTCACAAGAAATAAGCGTGGGACCCATGGACTTAGTGGAAGGGTCAATTTCTGGGTGTTATTAATGTGGTCGCTCTGAGTTATGGCTATTTCGAAACCACCGGGGTCTCTCGCAAGGCTCTCCCCCCGTCTATTTAAACGGCCGCCTCTCCCTTGCTCGACCCCGTCAATTCTCGTCTCTGCTTTGTTTGTCCCCTCTGCCCTTATATCGAACTGATCTCATCTTGTATTTGATCGGAGATGTCGAATCGCAGCGGCGGCGGCGGGCGCCGAGGAGGCGGCGGAGGACGTGGCGACTTCCAGCGGCAGGCTCCGCCCGGCGGCGCTCCTGCTTACGCTCCATCACAGCAGCGTGGGAGGGGCCGGGGAGGAGCGGGGAGAGGCGGCGGCGGCGGCGGTGACGGAGAAGCATTTCCGCCGTTTCCAACCCGGCGGGAGCAGCCCGCTCCCCCGCCGCATCATCCGGCTCCGAAGCCGGCGGATCTGCCCTCATCGTCTTCATCAGCGGCCTCTGCCTCCGCTCCGAGCCAGGATTTCGAGCGGCTCACCATTCGGGAAGCCGAGCCCTCTGGATCCGCCATGGCACCAGCCGCACCACCGGCTGCGGCGGATCCTGCCACGGCTCCTCCGCCGGCATCGAGCAAGTCGGTGAGGCATCCTAAGCGTCCGGGTTATGGTACCATCGGGAAGAAGTGCATAGTCCGTGCGAACCACTTCCTCGTGAACGTTGCTGATGCGGATCTATGCCACTATGATGTGAGCTTCCTCTTCTTCTCTGTTGCCTTGAAGTAGAATAGAACCCTTGATTTTTTTTTTTTTTGGTTCCATATCTTTATTTGTTTCTTCAAATATTTTTTTATTTGTTTTTCATGTCTATATATTTGTTTGTTATTTCTCCCACTTTTAGTTAATGTTAATTCATTATTCCCATTTTTATTAATTCTGCAACGAGTGGTTAATGGTGTTCAAATCACTTGAATGATGTGCTTTGTGTGTCGATTTGCTTGGTAGAATTTTCGACATCCGTTTCTCAACTTCTGCATCATCATTGTGGGTTGAGTTTTAAGGGGTTTTCAATGAACAATTGATGTTCTAGGGTTCCACTTCGGTACCATGCCGAACCCATCTCCACCATCCATTTCATTTTCCCTGCATCCTAGCGGTGGAAGCATTTTTCTATGGACCATGGGATGAACCCTAGGTGGACGCCTGAGACCCACCATAAGGACATCCGATGGTCCCTATGAATTTGGGTACAGTACTACCGAAGTGGGTACCATAGAATTTTCCTATGTTCTAAGTACTGTTGCCGATGTCAAAAAAGAAAAAAGAAAAAAGAAAAAAGAAAAAAAAAGGGGATTCATATAGGGCAGAATGGCAGATAGCATGTTGTTAGGTCATCTGCTCTGCTCCTGTGTAATCATTTCTAATTAGGTTGCAATAACCCAAAAGTTATTGCCGCCTACAGGGGGGGTTTAAGTGATTTCGGGCTAAACTTAGGGGGGTAAAGTGTAATTTACCCTTATTCTAATTTCCTTTCATGGTTTTCAAATGTTTTGTGACATTTTTGCAGTCTATGCATCATCGATTGCTGAATGCTGGTTGAGTTGCTGCAAGAGCATGTATAAGACATGAGTAGGTTTAGTTATGTTGGGTAGCGATTTTTTTTTGTATTAGTTCAGAAGCATCTGGTTTGTGTGGAGCAGAAGAATTGCTCGACTCAAGATTTATTTGTTCTTGCCAAGCATAGATTTATTTAAGTTTGATTCATGTGTTTTTTGGGCCTGCATTATGTTGTGAATGGGCTTTTGAACCTCTTGACTGGGTGAGCTGATGCATCTATTAGCACGGCACGTGCATGTATAGCAGCCCTTTGTTAAGTTGCGTAATCCTTGATCGATGGTTTAGTTGACTTTCAAGAGCATAAAAACCTCCGATGATCTTTTAACAAAGATATAGATAGGAAGTACATTATTAGGTTTGATTCATATGTTCTCTTCATGGTCCTTGTGAGTCCTGATTATTTTTGGCCTTGTTAGGTTGCGATTACCCCTGAAGTAACATCGAGGGCTATTAACAGAGCTTTAATCAAAGAGCTCATCAACCTGTATGGTGTGTCGCATCTAGGGAAGAAAAAGCCCGCATACGATGGAAGGAAAAGTTTGTACACTGCTGGTGCCCTACCCTTCGAGTCGAAGGATTTTGTGATAAAATTGCCTCCAAAGGACAAGACCTCTTCAAAGTATGTATATTCACATTCAGAAACCATTGCGAAATATCTTGTTTTTCTGGGATACTGAAATGAAGTATCGTATACATAAATTTACTGAAATATGCCAAAAATTTCTCCCTATGGATAGCTGTCCTGAAATACCTCCGACATTTTGTGAGATTTTGCCGAAGTATCTCAGTTTTCTGGGATTCCAATACGCAACCGAAATTCGAGTTTTGATTCCTTGGATTCTGCAGGGTGGACAAGGAGTACCGTATTGCGATCAGGTCTGCTGGGCGAGCTGACCTACATCACCTCCAGCAGTTCCTGAGGGGCCAGCAAATGGATGCCCCTTATGAAACTATTCAGTGCTTAGATGTGGTGCTTAGGGAGTATCCTTCAGCAAAGTAATTACCTTATTCTGTTTATCCTTCCATCTTTTAAGATATCTGTATTCATAGTATAACATGCATGTAGTTTTTTCTAAAATTTTTTACTTCTTTTTGTTTCTTTTCTTGCTGCAGTTACACTCCTGTTTCTAGGTCTTTTTTCTCTCCAAAGTTTGGCCATAGGGATGATATTGGCGATGGATTGGAATGTTGGAGAGGGTATTACCAATCTCTACGTCCCACACAAATGGGGTTATCTCTGAACATCGGTACATGTTTTGCGAAACATATTTCTCCTTAGCATTATCGATATTGATGGCCTCTCCCTATATTCATTGATATGAAGTTGCTATCTTCTCTTACTATGACTCCTCATGATCATCTATAGATATATCAGCAACATCGTTCTACAAGGCTGTGCCAGTTATCGACTTTGTAGCAGAGTATCTCAACTTGCGTGATGTCTCAAGACCCTTAAATGACAGAGATCGCGTTAAGGTTTGGACTAATTAGTGCTATAACTGTTAATTTAAGGGCCTTGGGTCTTTGTCCTTTGATCGAGTATATTGTTTGTTGCTGCCTCTCATACCACATGTATTTTTAATTAATCTTGTGTCTTCTCCCTTCGATGGCAGGTAAAGAAAGCCTTGAGGGGGCTGAGAGTCGAGGGAACACATCAGAAAGATACCATCAGGCGCTATAAGATAACGGGGATAACAGCGTTGCCTTTGAATCAGTTGACGTATTTTCTCTTGCCATTGCTTCTTTTCTTCTTTTGTGATCTTTAACAGTTGTTTTTATTTTTAGATGGTATTTTTTTTTGTGTGCATATAGGTTTGAGTTGGCTGAGGATGGAAAAAAAACATCGGTTGTTCAGTACTTCAAAGAACGATATAATTATTCTGTGAGGCATGTTTCGTGGCCGGCTATTCAATCCGGCAGTGATAACAAACCAATTTACTTGCCGATGGAGGTTGGACCCTTTTACAGAATAAATGTTGTTTTCCCATTTAATCTTGGTCCATGATCTTTTGAGGATCTGTGCTAAAAGTTGATGCTAATGGTTGTAAAACTAGGTTTGCAAAATTGTGGAGGGGCAGAGATATTCAAAGAAATTGAATGACAGACAGGTCACCGCAATATTGAGATTAACTTGCAAACGCCCCCAAGAAAGGGAAAAGAGTATCCAAACGGTTCGGATCTTTTTCAGTTATTGTCATGTTTCCATGCTTGTATTTTTTAAAAAACTTGAGTTGTGGAACCATTATTACATTTAAAATCTATTTTGTTTCCTAGGTCCCCTTAATAGTTCATGTTGGGATTTGCATACCCTTCATCTTGATGTGCACGAGTTGTTGTTGCAGATGGTTGATTCGAACAATTATAGCAAAGACGAATTTGCAGTGGAATTTGGTATCCAGGTTATGAACAAGCTTGCATCTGTGGATGCTCGGGTGCTGCCACCACCCAGGGTGATTATCGTTCCAGGAATATTTTTTATACTTGTGTAGGCGCACATGTTTCTTATGTCTAAATTCCTTTTCTTGAATGTTTCAGCTGAAGTACCATGAGTCTGGGAGAGAGAAAACATGTAACCCGAGCGTTGGCCAATGGAATATGATCAATAAGGTGAAATGATGATTTTCTTGCCACATTATCTCAGATGCTCAGTGCTATGTATATTTAGGCGAATGTGTTAAACTTTTATCATGTTTTCATCGGTGTCCTCTTTGTATGAGTTTAAATTGTCTCTCTCTTAGTGAATGTTGCAAAGAGGGTACGTACCTATCTAATGTTTTCATGGTTATTTGACATTCATACACATGCATGCTTAGTTTATGACATGCCTTTTTATGAGAATTAAAGCTAGCTGTATAATAATTATGCTTGTGATTGAACCCTCTTACTTTTTCCTAGACCATCTGAAGTCTATGTACTGCATGTGTGGTATATTGGTGAAATGACTCTTTAAGTCGTATGCAGAAAATGGTTAATGGTGGGACAGTTGAGAATTGGACATGTCTAAACTTTTCACGAATTCAGCATGAGGCTGTTGAACAATTCTGCATGGATTTGGAGCACATGTGCAACACTATTGGAATGGTACAGAGAGCTTCTCTTTGTTATTCGGATGTTATCGTACTGTGTGCATACTTCAGTTGCTAACTTGCTAAAAGTTCTGTAGAGATTCAAACCCGCTCCATTGATTAGGCCTCAGTCAGTCCATCCTGGCAATATTGAAGCTGCTTTAAGAGACGTGCACCGTCAGTCTGCTGAGG
Organism: Chamaelirium japonicum; assembly: GCA_947650365.1. Taxonomy (NCBI): domain Eukaryota; kingdom Viridiplantae; phylum Streptophyta; class Magnoliopsida; order Liliales; family Melanthiaceae; genus Chamaelirium; species Chamaelirium japonicum. The sequence goes on from OX393550.1 coordinate 90,734,135, forward strand.
TACTAACCGGTAAAGGCATCCAGGGGAAAAATCTTCAGTTGCTGATTATTGTTTTACCTGATATGACTGGATCGTATGGTAAGCACATTCTAAATTTCTGATTACTACGATGAACTCTAGAGTTAATCTTTCTATGTTACTAGCCAAGAGAGAACATAAGTTCAAATTTTGTTTAATTTAAATTTTTGAATAGTATGGTTAGGCATTCTGGGTAGTTACTGTTCCTCTTCTTTTGAGAACCACTTGTAACCCCCTCATTCAAGTCATCCCCCCCCCTCCCCTCTTATCTCTCTCTCTCTCTCTCTCTCTCTCTCTCTCTCTCTCTCTCTCTCTCTCTCATCAATTCGAAAATCTTTTTCTCATATAACATATTCAGAAACTTCTTTTGTTTTGCTTATGTTTACACAGGAACGATCAAGCGTGTTTGTGAAACAGAGCTGGGGATCGTAACCCAATGTTGCTTACCCAAAAATGTTGCGAAGAGTAACAAACAATATCTCGAGAATGTTTCTTTGAAAATCAATGTGAAGGTTTGTGATTTTTTCTTTATTTGGTTTTCTTGTCCTTAATGGATGAAGTGCTTACCATCCTTAATCAAACAGGTCGGGGGTAGAAATACTGTTCTTGAAGATGCCCTCCGCCCCAATGCGATCCCGTTTGTGAATGACAAGCCTACAATAATTTTTGGGGCTGATGTTACTCATCCTCCTCCGGGGGAGGACTCGTCATCTTCTATTGCAGCGGTCTGTTTTTCCTTCTATATTACATTGTTTGATCTCCATTTTTGTTAGCTATAAATATAAAGTCCGAACGTTTTGAAGTGCCTTTTTCCATAAGCCCCATATTTACAGATGTCATCTTATAGTATCCGAGCGATGAGCCTAACATCGTTTACCAATTAGAAACTCATGGGTGCTCATAGACCTTTAGAATCTGAAATTTATTTCCCACTGGTCATATTTCTTGTCATGTTTTGGTTGATTCCTGGTCACAAATTTCAGCTTTGGAACCAGAACTAGTTTTCTCCATTTCTCTACATCGTAGTTGTATGGTTTTGCCAATTCATCAGTAGGTTCCAACGTTGGTTGAAGTTTGTGTTGTCTAATTGCATATAGGTGGTTGCATCGATGGACTGGCCAGAGGTAACAAAGTACAGGGGTCTAGTGTCCGCACAAACCCATAGACAGGAGATGATTAATGATCTCTATACAAAAACTCAGTACCCCAAGAAGGGCAGTGTCCATGGTGGGATGATCCGGTATGTTTTTACTAAAACATGTTGTAACTAAAGATTGTGACCAAGTTATTTATAGCTATTACTTTGATTGTTACCCAGAGAGCTTTTAGTCGCCTTCTATCGATCGATGCGGCAAAAGCCTCACAGAATCATATTCTACAGGTGGCACATTGCTTACTAATTTTTTTCTCACTATTGTGATTTATGCCTTCCATGTAGAAGCTTCTCTTAACATGTGCCTACATATCACAGGGACGGTGTTAGCGAAGGGCAATTCAACCATGTCCTGCTCTATGAAATGGATGCGATTCGAAAGGTTTGTATTTGTTCCATTGCTTACATCTAGTAAGCAAGCAAATGGTCTCTCTCTCTCTCTCTCTCATGGTAATGATGTAGCCTCTTTCTTTTAAATGATTGAATTTTGTTCTTTAATCATGCTAGGCGTGTGCCTCGTTGGAAGAGGGATATCTCCCTCCTGTGACATTTGTAGTGGTGCAGAAGAGGCATCACACCCGACTGTTTCCTGCCGTGCATGGAAATCGTGATTCAACTGATCGAAGTGGAAATATATTGCCGGGTAGGTATTGTACTGCAGTGGAATGGATGGATTTTATATCTTTAGAGTAGAGCAGGTAATGTGATTGTTGTGCTCGATCAGGAACTGTCGTGGACACAACAATATGCCACCCAACGGAGTTCGATTTCTATCTCTGCAGTCATGCTGGCATACAGGTAAATTTTGAATGAAGTTTTGTAAGTGCAAATTATTTTAAATTCACTCATGCAATCGGTACTTCTTTCGATTATACAAAGAGAATGTAGTAGAAAAATGTATTGGAGAGTGTATAGTGTATATATGTAGAAAAAATGTAGTGTATAGAATATATTGTAGAGAACGTAGTAGAAAGGAAACATTATTCAGAATATTGTAGAGAATAGGGACAATGTTATTTAGATAATTTATTTTAGGGAGAATGCCATATAGAGAGTATTGTTTTGTGACAATCACTCTTTACAGTATTCTCTATATGTAATTCTCTCTAAGACTTGCTCTCTCTAATACTTTCCCTCACTGTTATTTTCTCTCTACAATATTCTCCTCTATAATATCTTTTTAGTGTTTACCCTCTACATTAATTTCTCTCTATAATATTCTCACTACAATTTTCTCTCTGCAACATTCTCCAATATTTTCTCCTTGCAACATTATCTCTATTATTTTCTCTCTATAACATACTCTTTCCATTTATCCAAAAAAAAAAAAAATCCCCTCCAATATTTTCTCTAGTATTTTCCTCCATTGGGATTTCCTGTTTATATGCTATGGTGTTCTTTCCACAATATTCTCTCCGATTTTGTCTCTTGGATGTCTTGCATTTGAAAATATGAAACCATCTGTCGGATTGAAGTTGCAAGTCCCACAGTTTAGTACGTTCTAGTGGCAAAACAAGGGGGGGGGGGGGGGGGGGGGGGAGTTGTAAGTTGTGCAATTGGAATGAGCTAAAAAAGAGGGGAGTTGCGGCTCGGAGTTGCTGTTTGGAGATTCACTAGATCATCTTTGTGTTGATTTTTTGTAGGGTACAAGCCGGCCGACCCATTATCACGTTCTCTTTGATGAGAACCATTTTACTGCGGATGCGCTGCAGACTTTGACTAACAACCTGTGCTACACGTAAGCTGCCGGATTTTGATTATTTGACAACTGCAGATTACCTACTTTGTTCGGCAGGAATTGAATTCCTATCCTTCATTCTCATTGTCTTCTGGTTGATTGGTTATTGCAGTTATGCTCGCTGCACACGCTCGGTATCTGTGGGTAGGTTTTTGTACCAGTTCCTGAATCCCTACTTGCCTAACCTAATGCTGAGAACTGGATTTTGAACCTTTTTTTTTCCTCATGAACAGTTCCACCGGCGTACTATGCTCATCTGGCTGCGTTCAGGGCACGGTACTACACCGAGGGCGATTCAGAAGGAGGCTCCATGACTTCCGCTGGTGCGGGCGCCCGGGGCACCCGGGAGCGGACTGCTGTGGTGCGGCCACTCCCTCTGATCATGGACAACGTGAAGGACGTCATGTTCTTCTGCTGAGTGGGAGTCTCTCCTTTTAAGTTATGGTGGGTTACAGTTGGTTTTGGGGCCTGGGAGTCTATAAATATTGGTGAGGCTGGTTAGTTTTGTGACCTTATGGGTTTTGTTTTTGGGTGCTTTCTGGTATATGCTTCTTCTCAAGTGATGGAAATCCAGTTTTGCTCCATAGTTGAGAATGTCACATTTATCAGGTCAATGCTGTTTTGTCAGTTTGTTGCCTCTTTTTAGTGTGTTTCTCACTTCTGTTTTTTTTTCTTTTCCCTGTGTACCCCCGTCTTATATGTTATTTCCTACGTGTGAAAATTTGTTGCGACGAGGTGAGCTGTTTTTTTGCCATTTTTCTTTTTTTGGCCTTGCAAAATTAAGATGTGATATGATGACTTGATTTTGAGGGCTGCTTGTCGCCTGATGCTGATCGATCTTTTGGGGGTGGTGAAGCGTTTTCCGATGATTTCTGGTCTATTCTTAACTGGTCCAAACCGGTGATCTTTTGGGGCGGTGAAGCGTTTGGAGGGTGCCGAGTGTTCTCTGATGCATTGTTTGACTGCGCCTTTTATGTTACAGGTGAAAGCTCGGTGGTAACGGAGCCGTGTTACCTTTGTCTATGTTGTCATTCTCTTTAAAATATTTATTACTTTGTACACTTTTTTTTCTTTACAGGGCATTCTCTATCTGAAATATCTTCTATGTACATTTATATTTTCTCTGTACAACATCTCTCTATGATATATGTTCATCATGCAATCCTCTCTGCTGCATTCTTCTGTAATGCATTTTCTCTCTACAATGTCCTTTGAAACGGCAGCCTATATGTCCCAACCGGAACAAAGAGATCGCCACTAGGTGAGTCAAAAAAACCAGCTCCAACAACGACTACCCGCACCCCAGCTGAATACTTTGCCGGGCCGGTGAGCAACATACATCACCGGTGGAGAAAGAAGCCTAACAACATCAAAAACAAACCAAAAAAATGATCTTTTCTGGTAGCCGATCAACAAAGGGAGAGTCGCAGCCGCTTATCAAACCTCTGACGAGATCTTGGGACCTGTGCCCATAGATCTGGGACCTGCGCCACCGGCTGCTTCCTCCGGTGAGAAATCACATCCCTGTCTCCGAGTAGGGGCCGTCGGTAAGCCACTGCGACGATAACAAAATGTACAGGGGGGCCAAACCTGTGGCGTACGTCTTGATTTCCCTCGTTTGGAAGGGGGTGATCCAGCGGGTTGTTTTATCGGGCGGGGCAGTTTTTCACCTACCATGAAATGCCACTGGAGCAACAATTGTCACTTGCCTCCTTTCACCTGGAAGGGAATGCCCTTCAGTGGTACCGGAGCGTTCCGACGCCCTAGCGGGGTGGTGGGATTGCTCGAGCTTTGGAGATAAGAATTGGACCCTCCGAGTTTGAGGATCTAACTGCTATGCTAGTCAAACTCCGCCAATTGTCCACAGTTCATGAGCACCAAACCCAATTTGAAGCACTTGCTAACCGAACGGAATGACTTAATGAGTCCTACATGATAAGTTGTTTGGTAGGTGGGCTCAAGACTGAGGTCCGGCTTGAGGTGTGTGGGGGAGGATTTCGTGCCGTCGTACGTGACCCTCCTCCAACAGTCGTTTGAAGGTTTGATCCTTCGAGATGTGGCGCGCTTTGAAGTGCTGAGCTGTAACTTGCTAGGTTGCCACACAAGCATTGTATGGTAGAAAGAGAGAGAGAGAGAGAGAGAGAGAGAGAGAGAGAGAGAGAGAGAGAGAGAGAGAGAGAGAGAGAGAGAGAGAGAGTTGACACTAGATGTGGCGACAAAGTTCGGCCGAAACTTACGTCTTCGTGCGGTATGACGCAACTTTTGAATCAACTATCTCTGAATGAAGTAGAGCTACTCTCAACAGGTAGAGGAGTGCTTCTTACAAGATGTCAGAGAGTGGAGAGGAAATATCAAAACGAGAAAACTCAGGGAGCTCTAGAAAACAGAAAGTGGGATTATGGTTTGGATTTTGGGATCCGGAATCATTTACAGGGTCTGCTATTTATAAGGGTTTGGTTTATCTGGAAAATATTTCAGAAATATTCCCAGAAACATCCGGGGTTTGGTAAACACCCGGGGGGATTTACCAGATCTAGATAGTGCAAGTGGGTCCCAGGCAGGGTTGCGGGTCCCACTGTCATACTTGTGGGTCCCAGGCAGGACTGTGGATCCCATTGTTCTTACAAGTGGACCCCAAGCAAGTCTGCAGGTCCCACCGTTGGGCGTTAGCTAGATTTTGCACCCACAATTATCCCCTCCCAACTAGATAGGTGTTGACCATGCTGGCTGGGGCTTCCTGGTGCAAAGCCGGTCGCTCGTTTGTCAACATTCTATTCAGGATTGTCCGTCGTGCATCGGTCAACCCGTTGTGCGGGGCCGATCGTTGTCTGCCTGCTGACCCCCTATCCGAGACTAACTGTTGTCTGTCTGCCGACCCCTTGTCCGGGGTCGACCGTTGTGCGTCTGCCGACCCATTACGCGGGGCCGATCGTTGTTTGCATGCCGACCCCCTATCCGGGGCTAACTACTGTCTGTCTGCCGACCCCATGTCCGGGGCCGACCATTGTGCGTTTATCGACCCATTGCGTGGGGCCGACCGTCGTCTGCCTGCCAACCCCATGTCCGGGGCCGACCGTTGTGCGCCTGCTGACCCATTGTGCGGGGCCGATTACGTGTGTGTTAACCCCTCCCAGTTGGGTAGGTGGTAACCTAGCCTACTGGGATCGCAGAAATAGGCACACGCAGGGTGTTGCGAGTCAAAGAACCTGGGGGTATTCAGGCAAAAGATTTAGGGGGGTTTTTTTACCAAAAAGCCAAGGGGCGGGGGGAATTGTGCATAAAAGCCAGGGGCGGGCGGGTTTGTGCATAAATATATGGCGGGTAGGGTTTTTTTTTTAAAAAAAATAGCAAAACTGGGTTTCGATTAGAATATATTGGGGGCAGGGGGTTCTGTGCAAAAGTTCAGGGCAGGGGGCTTTGCGCAAAAAGCCAGGGGCAGGGGGTTCAGTCAGAAATATCATCCGAAGGGTAGGTTTGGTCAAAGTTTTTGGGCGGCAGGGTTTTTTTTGCAAAAAGACTGGCTGGGTTTACGGGAAAAAAGATAGCGGTAAGGGGTTCTGGTCAAGATTTAGGCCCGGGGGGGGGGGGGGGGGGGGGGGGGTGCAAAAACCCAGGTTGGGTTTTCGGGGATCGGGTGACGTGTAGTGGGTGGCGCCCGGGTTGGACTCAAGGGCACCTGGGGGTGGGTTGGGTTTTTATGTTCTGGGGGTCGGGCGCGGGGCACTCGGGGGGTGGGTTTGGTGTTTTTAAGTACTGGGGTCGGGCGCACGGCGCAGCGGCCGGAGATGGAGACCGGAGGGGGGGGGGGGGGGGGGGGGGGGGTCACGCGCGGGGGAGGGGGTCGTGTGGTACGGCAGGGGGGTCGGGCGGAGGAGTGGGGTCGGGTGCCGGTGCACAAGAGTGGAGGGGCGGCCGGACATGGGAACAGGGGGGGTCAGGTTGGTCGCCCCCCCCCCCCCCCTCTCTCTCTCTCTCTCTCTGTTTTTCTCTCTTTTCTCTATCTTTTCTCTCTCTTGCACTGTGTTCTCTCTCTCATCTCTCTCTTTTTCTCTCAGTCTTAGGCGTCCGGTCGGTGGCTACGATTTGCACAGGGGGCGGCCCGGTCGGTCGAGTGGTGGTGAAGGCGCTCGACCGGTCAGTTAATGTTGTCGTTGCGATAAGTGGCGAACCCAGGATTTTTCTTCAGGGGAGGCATAATTATTAAAAAGTAATTATAGTCGTTGCCTCACAGTCGGAGGTTTCAACCAGCAGCGTGACAACACCCCTACACTTCCTTTGATCGTGCAGTAAAAGACCCTTTAGGATTTTGCCTCGAGTACGTGGAGAAGGATTTCAGTCGTCGGAGTCCTTCGAAAATTTGGAGCTATAACTGGCTAACTCGGTCGGGTTGCGAGGTCGTGAATGAAAAACCTATGTGGGCACCGAAATTAGCCCACGGATCGAACCCGACCCGCATGTGAAACATGGCCCGCACACAATGGCCCACATGCAAAACATGGCCCGCACACAACGGCCCGCACATAACGGCCCGCATGCAAACTTGGCCCGCACACAACGGCCCACATGTGAAACATGGCCTGCACACAACGGCCCACATGTAAAACATCGCCCGCACACAACGGCCCGCATACAAACTTGGTTCGCACACAACGGCCCACATGCAAACTTAGGCCCGCACACAACGGCCCATATGCGAACACGACCCGCACACAACGGCCCAATTGCGAACACGACCCGCACACAACGGCCCGCATGCAAAATTGGCCCGAACACAATGGCCCACATGCGAACACGGCCCGCACACAATGACCCGCATATGAAACGGACCTAATTCGATGCAAATGAGCCCCATCGGACCCTCAACTCGAACACAAAAAGGGGCCCACCGGCCCCTCCTCTCGGGAACCATGCCCCCTCCCCTAGGGAGGTGTGGCCAACCATAAGGGGAAAAAAAGAAAAGAAAAAAAAAATAGAAAAATCCTAACCGCCTCTATGCGGGGGGAGGTGACGTGGACGTCTACGCAACCGTAGATCCGCGACGATCCCTCGATCCGACGGACAAGATGACGTCGTGTCACCATGCAATCAGACGGTGCAAAAATGACAAGTTATTTTCAAAGATCAAGTCATAACAAGCCCATAATCATCCCCACAAAATAAGGAAAGGGATCAAGTTTGTTTCCCCCCAAAAAAGGAAATAATATTTTGATGGTTATGGGGGGAGATATGGGATTAAACCAAAAAATTGCAGCCATATCTCTCCCAACCTCCCCCCTTTGCCTATAAATAGAAGGGGTGGGGGAAGGCATCAAAGGTCGGAAAAATTGAAGACAAGAAGGCTCTGCAAAAAGGGGGCTCCAACGCTTGAAGACCGAAGGCTTAGCGAGGAACGAGAAGGCATATCCCCGACAAAGCAGAGTCGCCCATTGAAGTCCTCATCAAAGCGAAGGCCTTGCACTCAAAGATCAAAGCCTCGACTCCTCGCACGAAGAAGAAAGCTTGGAGAAGAAGGCCCGGAGTCGTCATCACCTCGACGTCTCCAACAATCTTCATCAACTCCGAAGACGCCACAAGTAAAGGCCGGAGAAGAAGATCGAAGCCGACAACACTCCGTCGTCTTCAACAAAGGCGTCGACTCCGATCACACGAAAGAAGCCCGAAGCCGGTGCCACCTCCCGCCATCTTCATCAATAAAAGCTGACGCTACAACCATCGCACAAAGATCGGTGTTATCCCTACCATCTTCATCAACAAAAGCCGACACTATATCTATCGCACGGAGATCAGGGCTACACCCATCGTCTTCAAAAGAAGTTTTCAACTCCGATCACACCAAAATAGCCCGGAGAAGAAGAGAAGCCAAGCCGACACTACAACCGTCGCATGGAGATCGGTGCTAAACCTGCCATCTTCAAAAAAAGTCTTCGACTCTGATCACGTCAAAGAAGCCGGGAGAAGAAAAGAAACCAAGCCAATACTACAACCGTCGCACGAAAATCGGTACTACACCCACCATCTTCAAAAGAAGCCTTCGACTCCGATTACGCCAAAGAAGCCCAAAAAAGAAGAGAAACAAAACCGATGCCACAACCATAGCACAAAGATCGGTGCTACACCCACCGTATTCAAAAGAAGCCTTCGACTCCGATCACGTCAAAGAAGCCCGGAGAAGAAGAGAAATAAAGCCAACACCACAATCGTTGTACGAAGATCGGTGCTACACCCACCGTCTTCAAAAGAAGCCTTTGACTCTGATCACACCAAAGAAGCCCGGAGAAGAAGAGAAGCCAAGCTAACGCTACAACCGTCGCACGGAGATCGATGCTACACCCGCCGTTCTTAAAAGAAACCTTCGACTTCGATCACGCCAAAGAAGCCCAGAGAAGAAGAGAAGCAAAGTCGATGCCACAACCATCGCACGAAGATCGATGCTACACCCGTTGTCTTCAAAAGAAGCTTTCGACTCTGATCACGCCAAAGAAGCTCGGAGAAGAAGAGAAGCAAAGCCGATGCCACAACCGTCGCACAAAAATCGGTGCTACACCTACCGTCTTCAAAAGAAGCCTTTGACTCTGATCACGCCAAAGAAGCTCGGAGAAGAAGAAAAGCTAAAGTCGACGCCATAACCGTCATTGCCAAAATCCATCCCCAAGCTGAAAGAAGAATGAAGCCTTGAAGACATCGTCATCGCCGTTTGAGAAGAAGATCAAGCCAACGCCAAAGCAAAAGCCAACGCAAGAAGCCAAAGCAAAAGCATCGATAAAGCCCGTGCCAAAGCAACTCACGTGCCAAAGCCAAGCAACTACGACGGTCATGCGCAAAGCACTACACGTTTAGCTGATACGACGCGAAGTCTGGAAGGACTAAAGCATTGCAAGCCTCTACCCGTTTACGTTCAAGCGCAAGCACCAAAGCAAAGCAAAAGCCAGAGCCACGCCAAAGCAAAGCCAAAGCCGATGCCAGAAGTACGATCATCACCATGAATCGATGATCAAGGACGCCAGAATCTAGCAAGAGCCGAGGGAGATGCGAAGACCGAAGAGCGAAGCTAAAAACCCCCTAGCTGAGAAAGCGCGAAGCACGTAAGGGACAAAAGCAACGACGAAGACTCCTTAGCCTCTCAAGAAACCCTCACCCTGTAAAAATCTCTTTCTTGGGCAACCCCTCCAGAGCTCTCGCACGAAGTAACGTGGAGACGCGGATCAAAGGGACTCTCCAGAGGATCTCTCCCACAATCTCCTGATCAAATCTTCGCCGCACCCGGCTCACCACCCCCGAGTCCCCGGGTCCCGGCCTTTGTAATCTTCGTGTGTTTGCAATAAAATGACCCGAATCTTTTTTTTGTGCATACAACCTGATCCTTATTTTTTGAGAAATTTCATGCATACACCCAAAAACATGTAAACAAACCCCGATTCCCACCTGATTCTTATTCACTATGGGCCATATATGGGATGAAACCTACGGGGATGCCACATGTGCGAGTGGTGGCTGACTCCGGTGGATGTCAGTGGCCGACAGTGGGTGGTGGCCGGTGGACGGCGGGGCCAACCATGGGTCGCCAGCACGGGCAACGGTGGCGGGTGGTGGCCGACAGAGCGGTAGTCAACGGGGGTAGTGGTTGACGGCGATGGGTGGCCCATGGGGCGGTGGGGTGGTGGTCGATGACATGGCGGTGGACATTGGTTGGCAGGGGTGGTGGGTGGCGGCAGGTGGTGGTGGACCTAGTGGCATCCCCCTAATGAACATATATTGGACATATTCGTGGAGTTGTCTCATTGTTTGTCCCTCAGTTTGTTTAAATAACAATAATCGGTTTGTTCAAATAGCATACTCATTTCAAATGTCAGTAGACTCAGTACTAAATTACATCCGGCAAATGAGCAACTTTCGAGTGGCCACCTTCATGTGATCGAAGTTTGCAATCAAAAGTTCGCGAACAAGTTGGCTAGAATTGTTTTTTGGATAAATTAAACATTACCCCCCTGAAATTTAGCTCAAAAACAATTAACCACCTATATTTAAAAAGCTACATTTTGCCTCCTTTCAATTCAATTTTGATCAGACAAAAATGACCAACTGAGGAAATCAAGAAGGGTACAAAAGGCATATTGTGCAAACATTTCAAACTTTAGGGAGTGATCTGGAACAACATAAACTACAGGGGGTTAATTGTTTTTGAGCTAAACTTCAAAGGGGTAAAGTATAATATACCCTCTCTTTTTTTCTCCAAAGTGAGGGCCCCCCCTGGTTGCGATCGGTTTGAGGCCGGAGGAGATGGGGAAGCTCGGCTCGTTCGCCGGAGTCGAGGTCGAAGAGGAGCGCGCCTCTGTGCTTCGTGGACGTCGGAGAAAGGAGAGTGCCTGCTTCGATGTGACTTCACGAGGCCCCGCCTGAGTATTTCACTGTGACTTCATGAAACTCCCCAACTGCCTCTTTTTGAGAGCGTCAATCATGGCCGTTGATGTTGTTTTGAGAGTGCAAATCCTGGCTTTAGAATTGATGGCCTTGCTGTTTGTCATGTGATTGGATTTTTGGAAGGGGTGACTGATAGCATCACAACCCTCAGTTCCTCCGAGCCTCAGTTCCTCCGAGTAAGGCTCAAATGGAGGAGTGTTGGATCTCATTTCATTTTTCTCCGTTATGATGGTGGGCAACCCATTCGTTTGCCAACTTTTGTTGTCAACTCCACGTGATGTGGAGTGCTGGCAGATGCTCATTGTTGGGAACTTTTTTGTGGGGCCATGGGATGAGCTCTAAGTGGATGCCACGTAAAACACGACTCTGAAAAATCGAGGCCCCTAAACCCCACCCGGACCTCGGGCTTCGCCTTCGAATGTCGAAGCGGGGGCTTTGGGCCTCGTCAAATGCCGAGGCGAAGACTGCCTCGGGCTTCGTCGAATGCCGAGGCGTAGGCCGCCTCGGTCTTCATCTTCGAATGCCGAAGCAATGGCTTCGGGCTTCGTTGAATGTCGAGGCGAAGGCTGTCTCGGGCTTCGTCGAATGCCGAGGCAAATGCCGCCTCGGTCTTCGTCTTTGAATGCCGAAGCGGGCGCTTCGTGCTTCGTCGAATGCCGAGGTGAGGGCTGCCTCGGGTTTCGTCTTCGAGTGCCGAAGCGGGGGCTTCGGACTTCGTCAAATGCGGAGGTGAAGGCTGCCTCGGGCTTCGTCGAATGCCGAGGCATAGGCAGCCTCAGTCTTCGTCTTCGAATGCCGAAGCGAGGGTTTCGAGCTTCGTTGAATGCCGAGGCGAAGGCCGTCTCGGGCTTCGTCGAATGCCGAGACGAAGGCCGCCTCGGTCTTCGTCTTTGAATGCTGAAGCGAGGGCTTCGAGCTTTGTCGAATGCCGAGGTGAGGGCTGCCTCGGGTTTCGTCTTCGAGTGCCGAAACGGGGACTTTGGGCTTCGTTAAATGCCAAGGAGAAGGCCGCCTCGGGCTTCGACGAATGTTGAGACGCCACCTCGATCTTCGTTTTCGAATGCCGAAGCAAGGGCTTCGGGCTTCATTGAATGCCGAGGCAAAGGCCGTCTCGGGCTTCGTCGAAAGCCGAGGCGAAGGCTACCTCGGTCTTCGTCTTTGAATGCCAAAGTGGGGGCTTCAGGCTTCGTCAAATGTCGAGGCGAGGGCCGCCTCGGGTTTTGTTTTTGAGTACCGAAGCGGGGGCTTCGGGCTTCGTTAACTACCAAGGTGAAGGCTGCCTCGGGCTTCGTCGAATACCGAGGTGAAGGCCACCTCGATCTTCGTCTTCGAATGCCGAAGCGAGGGCTTCAAGCTTCGTTGAATGCCGAGGTGAAGGCCGTCTCGGGCTTCGTCGAATACCGAGGCAAAGGCTGCCTCGGGCCGAGACGGTGCTGACGTCTCAGGCTTTGTCAAGTGCCGAGGCGGTGAAGCTTGCCTCGAACTTTATCTTCAAATACCGAGGCGATGATTGCCTTGGGCCGAGACAGTGCTGACGTCTCGGGCTTCGTCAGGTGCCGAGTCGATAAAGCCTGCCTCGGACTTTGTCTTTGAATGCTGAGACAGTGAAGTCTCGGGCCGAACGGTGCCGATGTCTTGGACTTCGTCTGGTGCCTAGGCGGCAAAGCCTACCTCGAACTTTGTCTTTGAATGCCAAGACAACGAAGTCTCGGGCCGAGATAGTGTCGCTATCTTGGGCTTTGCTTTCGAATGCCAAGGCTGTCAACTTGGGTTAAGACGATGTCACCGTCTCAGGCTTTGTCGTCGAAGGCCAAGGGCGGGACCTTGGACTTACTGATCGATGGGGGTAAGAATTCGGAGTACTGAATGTAGTGCCTTTTGTATCGGTTGGACTTAGGCAAAGTATCATTTCAGTCGAACCTAAGTCGGGGTCACGTAGCTTTGTACCATTGTAGGTTAGCCGGCGGTGTCGCAACGCGAATCAGAACAACTATGGCGAGGCACTAGTGCATGTACTCTTATGTGACAACGGGAGCATGTGCGACACCAATGATTCGGAGCACTCAGCGTAGCACCCTTGTATCGGTTGGACTTAGACGAAGCGTCGTTTCAGTCGAACCTACGTATCGGGACATGTGGCTGTGTATCGTTGCAGGTTAGGCAGCCATGTCGCAATACAAAACAAACTAATTATGGAGAGGCACTAGTGCATATATTCTTACGTGATAACGGGAGCATGTGCGACGTTAATGATTCAGAGTACTCAGTGTAGTGCCCTTGTATCAGTTGGACTTAGGCAAAGCACTGTTTCATTCGAGCCTATGTATCAGGACACATAGCTTTATACCATTGCAGGTTAGTCAGTCGTGTCGTAACGCAAACCAAACTAACTGTGGTGAGGCACTAGTGTTGGAATTTAATCCGGGTCAGAGGCTCGCAGCGGAAGCGATTTGGCGGTCAAAAGACCATTCATGGTGCACGTTACACAATTTAACTTTTCATAGAAACTAATCTTCATATGTGTGCATGTGTATGCACGAGGATCGAAAACCCCTAACGGCAATCTAGCGTAATGATTAACTAGCATGGATGCAAATCATAATGCTCGCTAGATCTACATGTTAGATTACACATACCTTTCGTACGGATCTTTTAACCGCGGAGAATTGTCTTCTTTGTCGATGGAGACGGAAGATCGTTCGCGAAGATGCCGATGGTACGAATGGAGATGTTGCCTTCTTGTTCACCCGATCTCACACGATGCACGGAACGTCGCTCTCGGATCTCTGAGTGCCTCCGAAGAACGACCCTTCTCCTTCTTCAGAACTCCACGCGAGGAAGACGAAGTAGCAAGCGGGAAACGGAGAGAGATTAGGGAGAGAACTAGAGAGATGAGAGAGGAGGGGGTTCGGATTTTCTGGCCCATGGGGCCGGTGCCCATAGGTCCTTTTATAGGGCCGGCCAACCCCCTTGGATAAGGATCCAAGGGGATAATAACCCCCTCTCATTATCTCTCCATTATCTCCTTTTTATCTCTCCGCGTATTTATCCGTTTTCCCACTTTTTAGGGCTCGACTTTATCCGTTTTTATCGCCCCATCCCTATCTATATGGCCAGCCCTATAGATGAGGGATTCTTATCCCTACATCATAGGGCCGGCCCTAGCAAGGTGCCTCACTACTAGGGTCGGCCAACAGTGAGGTCCGGCAGAGTGAGGTTTTTACCAAAACGCCCCGACGCCTCATTTTGACCATTTCTAGCGTGCGATACCTAGCGGCCACTTCCTAAGTGATCTTTACTAGTTACCTACTATTAACTGAGGCCACCGAAAGGTGCCTCTAGCAAAGTCAACTAGTCAACTCGCAACATACCCCGGTGCATCGCACCTATGCAGCGAAGTTCACTTATGGCTAGGGATTACTACATGCGACTCTGCACTAGTCTCGGGCTCAACCCTTAGTACTCGTATGTAGTTACGCATCTACCGTGCTCTAGTGCCAAGCACACACGGTGCGTATACTTCTTTCTTCCTCCTAATGCTTATGGTGTTCCGAGGAGACGGTTCAAGAACCGTACATAATGTTGATAAGGTGGAACCATCAGGGACCGGGGTTCATGGCTTCCAACTCAAGCTCGATCGACACACTACCCGAGTGTACCATCGATCATCTGAGCTCGAGTTAACCTGCGTAGCCACCCAGAGTGCGACGCAGGCTGCACTCCAATTTACCCAGACTTACTATGTTCTCCATCATACCCCTGCTCTCCGCTTAGTTGTGGTAAACCCGCTGTCCCTCCACTTGATGCCATGATTCACTTCGAGCGGTGAAGACTACCGTCAGACTCGAATGATCATATGACTTGGTTCCTTCCAGGTTGACCTATACATCGTACCTCTGATTCCCCCGTCGAGTAATCGAACCCAGTCAACAGTCAAACTGATGACCACCAGGCCTGGGTTTGGTACAGTGTAAGTCACACCAAGGAACGCACCTCCCATCAGGGGTGTGGATGGCCTGCAGGAGTGACACGCTAATGCAACGCCAGCCGGGTAACCCAGTACACCGTGGTTTTGGATCACTGCATATGGATCCTCACACATTGGTGCGCCAAAGCACCACGCAACTGGTTAGTCCATCAGTCGTGGTTCCTCTGGGTTTAGGACCGTTTTGCCCTAAGCAGAAACACGGCTTAGTGTACCAGTGTCTGCTCACTGATCTGTACACCGTGTTAGTTCCGTTCAGCCACAGACACTGTGCCTGGTGATGACCATGGTGAAGACATCCCATGAACTGTCATCGCCAACAGCTTATCATGATGAGGCGACCAACCTGATCATAGCTGCGAACATATTTAGATTATACTGGACCAATCCACTTAGTCTTCAACTCAGTGGACTACCATATAACCATGGCTCTCTGTTCTCTAAAGAACACGTAACTATGTTACGCACCTATATGCATCTCATATATATTAATAACTATCAATCTTTATTAGACCAAAACATAAAGTTTTACAAGCTTAGAACACATCAATCCTAACAATCTCCCACTTGGTCTAGCGAAGCAAAACGGTTTTGACTCCCATCGCGTCCACATGTCGCTCGAATGCCTTGGTAGGTATTGCCTTTGTGAAAGGATCAGCAACATTATCTGTAGATGCAATCTGTGTCACCGCTACTCGCCCTTGCTTTTGAAACTGCCGAATCAAGTGGAACTTGCGCTCGATGTGCTTCCCCTTTTGGTGATGTCTTGGCTCCTTAACTTGTGCTACCGCCCCACTATTGTCGCAGTAGAGCACAATAGGTAACTGGGCCTCTGGTACACATCCCAAATCCGTAAGGAATTTCTTGAGCCATACCGCCTCTTTGGCTGCCTCGCACGCTGCAACGTACTCAGCCTCTGTGGTAGAGTCTGCGATGCATTTCTGCTTCACACTCTGCCAACTAACTGCTGCTCCTCCTAATATAAACACAAAACCTGATGTCGATTTTCTGGATTCCAAATCTGACATAAAGTCAGAATCTGTGTATCCAATCGGCGTCAGTTCTTGTGCAGTGTAAACCAACCCATAGTCCCTTGTTCTACGAAGGTACTTGAGTATACACTTCACAGCTGTCCAATGGTCTGGACCCGGATTCGACTGAAACCGACCTATCATTCCTACTGCGAAACAGATATCAGGCCTTGTACAATGCATAGCATACATTAGACTACCTAATGCCGAAGCATAAGGTATCTTCTGTATTTCTGCTCTCTCCTCAGGTGTCTTAGGATATTGATCCTTAGACAGTTTTACACCATGTCTAAATGGCACAAAACCCTTCTTGGAGTTTTGCATGTCAAATCTAGCCATAACCTTATCTATATACGCAGCCTGTGATAGCGAGAGAATCCTGTTCTGGTGATCACGTGTTACCTTGATCCCCAAAACATAACTCGCTTCACCTAGGTCTTTTATATCGAACTGTGTTGACAACCAGACCTTTACCGTTGACAATGTTTCTACATCATTCCCAATGAGTAGAATATCGTCTACGTAAAGTATCAAATATACTACTGTGGTCTTATCAGTCCTCTTGTATACACATGGTTCATCCTCGTTTTGAGTAAATCCATATGACTGGATTGCCTGATCAAAACGGATGTTCCAACTTCTAGATGCTTGCTTTAGTCCATAGATGGACTTCTGCAACTTGCAAACTAGATGTTCCTGACCCTCTGACTCAAAGCCTGGTGGCTGAATCATATAAATGTCTTCTTCCAAATTCCCGTTAAGGAATGCTGTCTTGACATCCATTTTCCAGATCTCCCAGTTGTAATGGGCTGCAATGGATAGGAGGATCCGAATAGACTTTATCATAGCTACCGGCAAGAAGGTTTCGTCAAAGTCGATCCCTTCTCTCTGGGTGTAACCCTTGGCAACTAATCTAGCTTTATAAGTCTCTATTGTACCATCGGATCCTCTCTTCTTCTTATACACCCACTTACACCCAATAGGTTTAATATTGGATGATGGTGTAACAAGAGTCCAGACTGCGTTATGGGATATTGATTCAATTTCTGCCTCCATAGCCTTTTGCCAGTCAGAGCTGTCAGAAGCTCCCACTGCCTCATCGTAGCTCAGTGGGTCATCCTCCTGACCCTCTGGATCAACCAATAAGGTTTCTCCATAGTATCTGTCAGGAGCTCTGATGTTTCTCCCACTGCGACGAGGTAGTGGTGGTGTTACAGGATTAATAGGTTCTACAGTATCTAGTATATTATTATCTGTAATGTCAGCTCCCACTATGCTTTTGGATGCGCTCTCTGATCTAGTACCCAGTAGCTCATCCAGAACTACCTTACTAGCAGGCTTGTGGTCCATAACATAATCATGTTCTAGGAAAATGGCATTCGTTGAAACGATTACCTTCTTTTCCTCAGGATCATAAAATAGTCCACCTTTAGTCTCTTTGGGATACCCTACAAACAGACATGCTTTGGACTTTGGCTCCATCTTTTCCCTCTTGTCTATCCGCACATGTGCAGGACATCCCCATATTCTGAAATGCTGTAGTGTTGGCTTTTGCCTTGACCACAGTTCTCTAGGGGTCTGAGGCACTGATTTAGATGGAACGTGGTTCAGAACATATGCTGCTGTCTGAAGAGCATATCCCCAAAAGGTCATTGGTAAACAGGCATAACTCATCATGCTTCGAACCATGTCCAACAAGGTTCGATTCCTTCTCTCAGAGACTCCATTCTGTTGTGGGGTACCTGGAGCAGTTAACTGGGATGTTATCCCATGCTCCACTAAATACCCAAGGAACTCGTCAGATAGGTATTCACCACCTCGATCAGATCGAAGGGTTTTTATACATTTACCTGTCTGCTTTTCTACTTCAGCCCTGAACTCTTTGAACATGTCAAAGGATTCCGACTTCCGATGCATAAGGTAAATGTAACCATATCTTGAGTAATCATCTGTAAAAGTGATGAAGTACTCATGGCCTCCTATCGCCTTGACGCTCATGGGTCCACATACATCTGAATGAATTAACTCCAATACCTCAGTAGCTCTCACTCCTTGGCCTTTGAAGGCCCTCTTGGTCATCTTGCCTTCCAGGCAGGATTCACAGGTGGGAAGGATCTCCGTAGGATCTGTTTCCAGAAGCCCGGCCTTTACCAACCTATGGATCCTATCTAAGGCAATATGCCCAAGCCGTAAGTGCCACAATTGGGTTAAATTCTCCGAAGGTTTCTTACACTTAGATGAATTAACATTGAATGCTGAAGTTATTATGTTATCTTTCTCAAATTTAGGATTGACTATATAGAGATGATTCTGAACCATTCCTCTTATTATAAAAGTTCCATTCAGTTTAAAAGACACACCAGAAGTATCAAAATAAACTGAATAACCTTCATTAACTAAAGAAGAAACAGAAATTAAGTTACGTCTCAAGGACGGTACATAAAAGACATCTCTAAGAGTCAAAGTCTTATTATTTGAAAAACTAAGAGTAACATCTCCTATAGCTTCAGCAGCAGCCACGGCCTCAGTTCCCATGCTCAAGGTCACCTCTCCATCAAGCAACCTTCTGCTTTCCTGAAACCCCTGAAGAGAGTTACAGGCATGGTTAGTGGATCCTGAATCCACAATCCAACTAGCAAAAGAACTATTACTTGAAAGAAATGATTCAACAACTAAGAGTTGTAGATTACCTTCTCCAGCATTCTGAGGCTTCTTGCAGTCCTTCTTCCAATGACCATTCTGGCCACACCGGAAACACTTCGTGCCTGGTTTCTTTGATTCTCCAGACCCAGAGGCCCCATCAGAGTCCTGCACAGGCGCTGACTTAGGTTTCTTCTTATGTCTCTTGCCTTGAGGTTTACCAGGCTTCTTGAAGGATCTGCGTTGCACGTGAAGTGCTTCGCCCTTCTGCTTGAAGCCATCCTCAGCTGCCTGGAGAGCTCCCAGAAGCTCTGCATTTGTCATAGCCAACTTGTTTAAATTAAAGTTGATGACAAAGCCTTCAAAGGCTCCAGACAGTGACGAGAGGAAGATGTCTGTCATCACCTCGCCTTCTAGCACAATGTCCATGGTCGCTAGTTCGTTCTGGAACCCAAACATTTTCATCATGTGTTCCCGAATCAGCGTCCCATTGGACATCTTAGTGCCGACGAGTTTCTTGATGGTAAGGTATTGCGTAACGCGATTGTGACCTTCAAACATCTCCTTCAGATACAACATCATATCAGAAGCGTCGGGCATCTCCTCGACTTGCTTCTGCAGAGTTGTTTGCAAGGATGCTATAATATAGCATTTACATATCTCATTAGATTCCTTCCAGTCAGTGAATGCCTTTAACTGTGCCTCTGTGGCATTGGGTCCTGGCAAATCTGGCTCAGGGTCATTAAGGGCTGACATGTGTTTACCTATCCTTAAGACTAGGTACAGGTTGCGCTTCCAGTCCTCATAGTTGGGACCGGTAAGTTTGTGGTCATTTAGGATAGCGGACAGGGGGTCTAACTTGGTCATCTGAAAATAAAAGATTGAATATATGAGATGCATGAAAACTTATTTTATGGATTTTTAAAACAAGCTAATTATATCCATATGACAACGCTACCCTCAAGCGAAGCCATCTCTATGGATTAATTAACCATGTATGTAAGATCTCGGAGTAGGCTACACCTGTCCGAGGGGGCAGTGTGCAGGTCTTCCGCTTACACGGGTCTTTCCCTTGACCCTATCCAAATCTGCCAACTACGGGCTTTGATGGACCATGGTTATCTTTTGACCAGTACCACGTGATCACCGTTGTTTTCGCAACGAATACCTCACGCGTACTTAGGATGCTTACCCACGAGCTTAGGCAATTACGGCACGGGAATTCTAACGGCCCCCACGAGGGTGAGTAAAGCCTGAACACTTGGCACCGTAATCGCCATATCCCGAAGGAGATCACTAAGTAGCTTGGCATAGAAAAAACACAGCTCTCACCCGAGGGGGTTGTTGAGTTATGCCCTTCCACCCGAGTACGAAGTGATTAGCCGTGGAGGCCAGAGGATCTCTAAAAGTCCTCTATTACATCCCTTATAAATATATGAGGGTTATTTTGCGAGTATGAATTTATGCAAATGCAAAGGTAGCGACCTCCTAAATACTAGACCCTGGTCACACCATGCTCCCACTAGCGTTCAAGCCTTTCGCCTAGCATTAATCATTCTCGGAATATCATAGTCCCTGCCTCAAGTGGATTTCTCCATTCAAGGGTCACATTACATATTCCAAGAATATCGATGCTCTGCAAAACTGGTCATCACGCTAATGCTCTGGAGCTAATCCTAGAGTCAGACTCACTGGAAAGGACTCCCACTAGTCATGGCGCCTCGCTTATAGATTTGACAATTGATGTTCAATGGATCTCCATCTCATCTTTGATTTCGATGCTGGCCAAATAGGCACACCCGACTAGTCGGGTGCTGACCTAATGGTGGCATAACCATATGTGATGGGATCCCACTAACATCAAAAGTCAACTAAATAATAGGCGTCATCTAGCGGGATCCTAACCTCAAATAGTCACTTGGACCGGAGGGGAAAGGCATCCCTCTGAAAACTGATAATTACATTATCTCATCGGGGTTCGATATGGAGCATAAAGAACTAATTAAAGAAAGCAACCATTAAAACTGAATTAAGTTCAGGGTCCGACCCCTGAACCTAATTAGCACAGCGCAGGCCTCTAGCTTTCTTCGCAAGGTTCCTCGGTCCGGCTCCTTCGTCGCGCTTGCGAACACTTTGCCGGATCGTCTTCATCCTCCAGGGTTCCGCTTCCGCTCCCGATGGTGGATTTCTTTGGCACATCTTTCTTCTCGATCTGTAACTGAAAAAATCTAGTACGCTTCGAGCAAGTGCTCGCTCGTACACAATTTCCTAGAAAGAAAAGAAAACACACCTAGAAAAAGGCCATGGGAAACCGAGGATGGTCAACCCCCATCACTCGCCCAATCTAAGGCTCAATTACATATCCACACACAGAAAGCAAATCTAGACAATTGCTAACTCGGGGTCCGACCCCCGGTAGCAAGCACAAAGCATAGATCTAGATTTTTATAGCGGCGCCCTGCAAGAATGATTAATAGAACAAGCACAATCTATACATATGCATGATCTAAGCGTAAGAACCCCGATGATCTCACGCATTCATCATGCGCACACATGTTGGTTTCATGAAAAAACGTGAAACGCACACCACTTATGCGGCTCTGATACCAATTGTTGGAATTTAATCCGGGTCAGAGGCTCGCAGCTGAAGCGATTTGGCGGTCGAAAGACCATTCATGGTGCACGTTACACAATTTAATTTTTCATAGAAACTAATCTTCATATGTGTGCATGTGTATGCACGAGGATCGAAAACCCCTAACGGCAATCTAGTGTAATGATTAACTAGCATGGATGCAAATCATAATGCTCGCTAGATCTACATGTTAGATTACACATACCTTTCGTACGGATCTTTTAACCGCGGAGAATTGTCTTCTTTGTCGATGGAGATGGAAGATCGTTCGTGAAGATGCTGATGGTACGAATGGAGATGTTGCCTTCTTGTTCACCCGATCTCACACGATGCACGGAACGTCGCTCTCGGATCTCTGAGTGCCTCCGAAGAACGACCCTTCTCCTTCTTCAGAACTCCACGCGAGGAAGACGAAGTAGCAAGCGGGAAATGGAGAGAGATTAGGGAGAGAACTAGAGAGATGAGAGAGGAGGGGGTTCAGATTTTCTGGCCCATGGGGCCGGCGCCCATAGGTCCTTTTATAGGGCCGGCCAACCCCCTTGGATAAGGATCCAAGGGGATAATAACCCCCTCTCATTATCTCTCAATTATCTCCTTTTTATCTCTCCGCGTATTTATCCGTTTTCCCACTTTTTAGGGCTCGACTTTATCCGTTTTTATCGCCCCATCCCTATCTATATGGACGGCCCTATAGATGAGGGATTCTTATCCCTACATCATAGGGCCGGCCCTAGCAAGGTGCCTCACTACTAGGGTCGGCCAACAGTGAGGTCCGGCAGAGTGAGGTTTTTACCAAAACGCCCTGACGCCTCATTTTGACCATTTCTAGCGTGCGATACCTAGCGGCCACTTCCTAAATGATCTTTACTAGTTACCTACTATTAACTGAGGCCACTGGAAGGTGCCTCTAGCAAAGTCAACTAGTCAACTCGCAACATACCCCGGTGCATCGCACCTATGCAGCGAAGTTCACTTATGGCTAGGGATTACTACATGCGACTCTGCACTAGTCTCGGGCTCAACCCTTAGTACTCGTATGTAGTTACGCATCTACCGGCTCTAGTGCCAAGCACACACGGTGCGTATACTTCTTTCTTCCTCCTAATGCTTATGGTGTTCCGAGGAGACGGTTCAAGAACCGTACATAATGTTGATAAGGTGGAACCATCAGGGACCGGGGTTCATGGCTTCCAACTCAAGCTCGATCGACACACTACCCGAGTGTACCATCGATCCTCTGAGCTCGAGTTAACCTGCGTAGCCACCCAGAGTGCGACGCAGGCTGCACTCCAATTCACCCAGACTTACTATGTTCTCCATCATACCCCTGCTCTCCGCTTAGTTGTGGTAAACCCGCTGTCCCTCCACTTGATGCCATGATTCACTTCGAGCGGTGAAGACTACCGTCAGACTCGAATGATCATATGACTTGGTTCCTTCCAGGTTGACCTATACATCGTACCTCTGATTACCCCGTTGAGTAATCGAACCCGGTCAACAGTCAAACTGATGACCACCAGGCCTGGGTTTGGTACAGTGTAAGTCACACCAAGGAACGCACCTCCCATCAGGGGTGTGGATGGCCTGCAGGAGTGACACGCTAATGCAACGCCAGCCGGGTAACCCAGTACACCGTGGTTTTGGATCACTGCATATGGATCCTCACACATTGGTGCGCCAAAGCACCACGCAACTGGTTAGTCCATCAGTCGTGGTTCCTCAGGGTTTAGGACCGTTTTACCCTAAGCAGAAACACGGCTTAGTGTACCAGTGTCTGCTCACTGATCTATACACCGTGTTAGTTCCGTTCAGCCACAGACACTGTGCCTGGTGATGACCATGGTGAAGACATCCCATGAACTGTCATCGCCAACAGCTTATCATGATGAGGCGACCAACCTGATCATAGCTGCGAACATATTTAGGTTATACGGGACCAATCCACTTAGTCTTCAACTCAGTGGACTACCATATAACCATGGCTCTCTGTTCTCTAAAGAACACGTAACTATGTTACGCACCTATATGCATCTCATATATATTAATAACTATCAATCTTTATTAGACCAAAACATAAAGTTTTACAAGCTTAGAACACATCAATCCTAACAACTAGTGCATGTGTCCTTACGTGACAACGGGAGCATGTGTGACGTCAATGATTTGGAGTACTCAGTGTAGCGCCCTTGTATCGGTTGGACTTAGACAAAGCGTCGTTTTACTCGAACCTACGTATCGGGATACGTAGCTTTGTACCGTTGCAGGTTAGTCGGCCATGACGCAATGCGAACCGAACTAACTATGGCGAGGCACTAGTGCATGTGTCCTTATATGACAACGGGAGCATATGTGACGCTAATGATTCAGAGTACTTAGCGTAGTGCCCTTGTATTAGTTGGACTTAGGCGAAGCGTCGTTTGAGTCGAACCTACGTATCGAGACACGTAGCTTTGTATCATTGCAGGTTAGTCGGCCGTGTCGCAATGCAAACCGAACTAACTGTGGCGTTGAGTAGAAGTTATGATCGAATTTGATAGTCTTCGATATAACTTGAAACCGTTGTCATTTCATTGATAACTCGGAAGATGTTACATCATGGATTTCAGATGAGCGACATTCCGAGTTGTTAACAGTCGGTGGCCTTCTACTCTGAACGGTGGATGGGTTGCTTCCCTTTGGTATCCGTGGTCGTTTGAGGCTCTGTGGGTCTATCGCCTGCCTGTCTTGGCCTCTTGGAGGTTCCATTTTTGTCAGCCTGAGTATTGCGAGCTTGAGCTGTTCGTGTTCCTTATTAGAAAGAAGCTTCTCGAGGTCATGTTTCTTATGAGCGACTTGAACGTCCTCCACCTCGATCTACTTTTGAATTCGATCGAATAGCACTTCGAGGGAGGCAGGAGGATTACGGATAAGGTCGTTGTAGATGTGGAGGTCAAAGTATAGGGCATTCTGGAATGCGAGCATAATAGCTTCATCGTCGAGGTGATGTCCGGAGAGCACATCATGCTCATTCCGGAATCTCCAAGAGAACTCTCGGAAGGTTTCATCCGAACCCATCCTGAGCCGGTAAAGGAAATCCATCTTCTTTTCTGGCTTAAGGTTCAGCCGATAGTGTTGAATAAAGAGGTCTGCCAGATCATCGAACCAACTCACGGAATCTGTCGGGAGGTTGTGATACCAATCGAGCGACATGTCGTCAAGGCTGCCAACAAAGGTGCGGTATAGAACCTGGTTGTTGCTATCATGTGGCGTCAACGCTTGCTTGAAGATAATGACGTGTAACGTCAGATCTCTAGTCAGGCAGTTGAACTTGGGGAGAGTGGGGGCTCTTAAGCTTCGAGGAAACTGGGCTTGAAGAATGTGCTGATGAAGTGGCCCTTCGGAGGTGTGATTATTTCAACGATCACCTCGTTGGTCAGAGAGGCATCTCGAAGGAAAAGGAGGCAAAGAGGGCGTTGGAGTCCATCTCGTCATCCGATGCCCCGCTGGAGCTCGATTGCCATTGTAATGTTGTTGAACTCTGGAGCGGTGTCCATCATCCGAATATCCCTAATAATGCAGGGATCGAAGGATGACTCAAAACCGAGAGGTTCAGGATGGCGAGCAGATTCATTGAGCCGTTCCCAGACTGTTGGCTTGGAAGGAATAGGCAAGGGTCTTCTTGAGAGAGATTTAAGGGACTGTCGAGGGATGTCAACGGTGGATCGTTTGGAAGGAGCGGAAGATTGGTTGACTAATCGGCGGACGTTTGCTCCGTCGTTGATGTTGGTGGCTGACCGCGGAGGGTTGACTCTTGCATTGATGGTGATTTATCGAAGAGAGTCTCTCTCAACCATCAGGACAATATTCTGCTTCATGAGCGTGAGGACCCAGAAATCCTCTGCCATGATCTGGTACGTCGCTTGAGCATCGGCATTAGGAAAGATGTGTGCTTTCCCCAAGCGCTGAAGAGTTAGGTCGGCGAGTTGAGGAGACTGTCGAGGTTGAGCCTGGGCAACACGATCAACCGATGGGCGACTCCTTAAATTAACAGTGAGTTGTTGTTCCGGGTGTTGGCTCATCGCGAACCGATGACTCATTGAGCGATTCATTGGATGCTGAGTGTTTGGGTGCATGCTACTTTCCTCCGGCTAGTCCATCGGTGTCTTCGCCATTTAGGTGTAGCGATGGAGACAAACGGATTGCTCGGACAACCGGTAGCAGTTACCGAAGGAGTTGGGAAGCTTAGAAATTGTAAGTTGATAGGATCGTGATCCCACAGACAGTGCCAAACTATGGGGGAGGATTTCGTATCATCGTACGTGACCCTCCTCCAACAGTCGATTAAAGGTTTGACCCTTCGGGATGTGGCACTTCGAAGCGCTGAGTTGTAACTTGCTAGGCTGTCACACAAGCACTGTAGGGTAGAAAGAGAGAGAGTTGACACAAGATGTGGTGACGAAGTTCGGCCAAAGCCTACGTTTTTGTGTGGTACGACGCAGCCTTTGAATCCACTATCTCTGAATGAAGTAGAGCTATTCTCGATAGGCCGAGGAGTACTTCTTACAAAATGATTGAGGGTGGAGAGGGAATCTAAAAACAAGAAAGCTCAAAGAGCTCTGGAAAACAGAAAGTAGGATTATGGTTTGGATTTTGGGATTCGGAATCATTCACAGGGTCTACTATTTATAAGGGTTTGGTTTATCTAGAGAATATTCTAGGAATATTCTCAGGAATATCCGGGGTTTGGTAAATACATGGGGGGGGATTTACCAGACCTCAGATAAAGCAAGTGGGCCCCAAGCAGGGCTGCAAGCCTCACCATCGTACTTGTGGGCTCCAAGCAGGACTGTGGGTCCCACCATCGTACTTGTGGGCCCCAGATAGGGCTGTGGGTCTCACTCGTAAAAGTGGACCCTAAGCAGGGTTGCGAGTCCCGCCGTTGGGTGTTAGCTAGATTTTGCACCCACAAGGTGCAGATGTTTAAACCCCGATCACTCTCAGTGGCTATATGACGGACTTGGCTGTAGGAAGAAATGCTCGAAGCTCATCACCGGACGTCCAAAGTCGAAGCTCATGACGAATCCAGTTTGATGGCATCCAACCCACCCGGCCTAACTATTACTCGACTTGTCGGCCCAAATGAAAAAGAGGCGTGATCGTGGGTTGTGTTACAACTGCGACGAGAACGTTACGAATCTGATCGTTTTTTCAAAAGTTCCAATCTATTGAAGATCGGGCTCGATACCTATTTAGGCACATAACATATCATCATGCTTCTGTGGCCCACTCTATCTACACTGGCCTAATGGTAGCCATTTTTCTATTTTGTCGTCTCTACCGGGATTCGAAACTTGGACGTGGGGCTAGCTTTGATACCAATTGTTATGAACCCGATCGTTTTTCCAAAAGCTCCGAAGTTGTTGGAGATCGAGCCCGATAACTATTTAGGCACAAAACATATATACCACCATGCTTCCGTGGCCAACGTCCTCGTTGTCCCGCTCTATCGACATTGGTCTAATGATAGCCATTTTTTTCCTTTTTGGTTGTTTCTACTTATCGACTAGTATTTTAATCTAGCTTATAGGTCGCCCATTTCAGGATTCGAATCCTAGAGGTGGGACTGGCTCTGATACCAAATGTTATGAATCCGAAAGGTTTTCCAAAAGCTTTGAAACTGTTGGAGATCAAGCTCGATAACTATTTAGGCACATACCATAAGGTTCGTAATATTTGTATAAGATCCAGCCCCACGTCCAAGGTTCGAATTCTGGAAGGAACAACCTATAGTCTAGATTAAAATACTGGTAGGTAAGTGGAAGCCTTCAAAAAAGTAAAGAGCCACCATCAGACTAGGGTCGATAGAGTGGGCCAATGAGGATGTCCACCACGAAAGCGTGATGGTATATATGTTGTGTGCCTAAATAGTTATCGTGCCCAATCTCCAACAGCTTCGGAGCTTTTCGAAAAATGATCGGGTTCGTAACATTGGGTAGTGGATAAGTGTTGTGTGGTGTTTGTTGTGAGTGGTGGGACTAATAAAAACCCTAGGCCAAGAGGATTGGCTCTGATACCATGTTACGTAGAGAGAGGGAGAGAGAATAGGTTTGGGGAGAAAAACCCCTTGTATTATCTCATCAATCTCATTATCATTACATAAGACTACCTCTCCTTATATAGAGAGAGAACACACACCTTTACATTACCATAACCGAGGTGGGACTAATAGAATACTAACAAACTACATCTAATATCATGGAATTACATGTGCAAAGGTCGGATGCAACTTAAGTATCAAATTAATCCTTAATTAAAAAAAACTAAACATCAAAATGACAAAACGAACCATATTCAAGGCTTACGTACATATATGACTGATGCAAAGAGAATTGTTGTAGATTTCCATGCAAACCACTTCCTTTAGTTTAGTGCGCGCCACCACCCTTCGATTCTGGCACTCATACCTGCAACCACATACCCAATTAGCTTCGCATCCTCACTGTGCCAGGTTGAATCTTCTGAAACATTGACCTGATAAAAGATGCACGTGAGCTAATCGCAAGCGAACTGGGAGTCCGGGGCAGGCGAGATGACCTCTCAGCTCGAAGGCGGCCCCGTGTGCTAGGATGGCAGGCTGGTGCTAAATTTTTGGGCACCGTCAGTTATTACAACTCGATCTTAGGCTTCCTCCTAAGAAAGGAAGGTTCGAACCGTTGGGGTCAAGTTATGATAAGATCATGTCTAGAGATTCAATTCTCCATCAATCTATCTTTTAGATAGAGTTTGGTTGCTCTGACAGCGTAACTATGAACTGAATATTGAATTAGTACCGTCTAGTGGCGAGCTGTGATGCATTAATGTCGATCGAAGATTGGTAAATTTTCTAGAGGGTCCCTTTGAAGTTTTGAGATAGTATATTAGATATGTATTGTTTCGCCTCTATTTCCACCCGATATGGAAATCGGAACAGCCTCTATTTCCACCCGATATGGAAACCGAAACAGCTGCTCTCTACCTCTCTCTCTCTCTCCAGCCCACGTATAAAATAGCCCGCCTGTCCGCCGCACTCCCCCAAAGCAACCAACAGCAGAGTCCTACCAAAAAAAAAAAAAACCAACAACAGAGGCCGCTCCAACCGGCTGGGACGAGAACTCTGAAGACCTACGTGACACGCGACATAGGTCACGTGTGCTCAGGACCTCCGAACTGCTCCACATACAATAGAGGTCCTTCAAAGCCTCCGAACGAATTAAATAATATATTATTTTACAAAAAAAACCTCTGATCTTTTTATAAATAATATTTTATATATACAATAATGCATGCAAAAAATTCTTAAAAGTATCATTTTTTTAAAAAAATCTACAAACACCCCCTTCTACACACAATTCTTTATTCTCCTACTATTCTTGCAAATAAAATAAAATTAGGAGGGGTTTGGTGTAAAATTGAAGGGTTTGGATAAATTATAAATATATAGGGTGTTTGTTGCAAAATGATTCGGACATCGGAGGCCGTTGGAGCTGAACCTCTCAGCTAGGAGGTTTTCAATGAGGTGGCAATGAGTTCGGAGCCCGTTGGCGATGCTCTCAGATAGGTGTTGTTTCTCCCCAGGACATAAGGAAACTGAAACAGCCTGTCTCCAGCCGAAATGGAAACCGAGACAGCCGCTCTCTATCTCTCTCCAGCCGATGTATTAAATAGTCCGCCGACTCCGCCCCTCTCCCCCAAATCAACCAACAGCTGAGAGTCCTACCAAACAACAGAGAGCGAGTACCCGCCGGAGACCGACGACGATCCCTCCGACACCGCCGCTGCCGCGATGACTTGGGAGCTCGAGATCCCAGTCCACGTCCGCTCGGTGTGGGCGGATAACCTGGAATCCGAATTCGACCTGATCCGCGCCGCCATCGAGAGCCACCCGTTCGCCGCCATGGACACGGAGTTCCCCGGCGTGGTCCACCGTCCCCAGAAGCACCCCCGCCTCCTCTCCCCCGACGAGCGCTACGAGCTCCTCAAGTCCAACGTGGACGAGCTCCACCTGATCCAGCTCGGCCTCACCCTCTCCGACGCCGCCGGCGCGTCCCGCCTGGTGTGGGAGTTCAACTTCCGCGATTTCGACCTCCTCCGCGGCGACCGCCACGCCCCCGACTCCATCGCCCTCCTCAAGACCCACGGCATCGATTTCGACTCCAACCGGGAGAGGGGGATCGAGTCGAGTAAGTTCGCGGCGCTGTTCATGTCGTCGGGGCTTGTCTGCAACGGCTCGAACGTCAGCTGGGTCACCTTCCACAGCGCCTACGACTTTGGGTACCTGATCAAGGCGCTGACCTGCGAGAAGCTGCCCCGATCCATTGGCGAGTTCTTGGGCCTGGTGAGGACTCTGTTCGGCGACCGGATGTTCGACGTGAAGCAGCTGATGTGGTTCTGCGATGGGCTGTTCGGGGGGCTGGATCAGGTGGCGCGGATACTGATGGTGGAGCGGGAGGTGGGGCAGTGCCACCAGGCCGGCTCCGATAGCCTGCTCACGATGCAGACCTTCATCAAGATGAAGGAGATGTTCTTCCCCGACGACGGCGGAGAGAAGCATAAGGGGGTCATCTTCGGCTTGCAATCTTGCTAATGTAATCAGCTTAGCCATTTAATTAATTGTTAATCACTATATTTTCTTCTTTGGTTTGGAAAACAGAGCATTAGGTAGTTGTATGGGCCACTAGGTGGGTCGAATATCCATGCGCCACATCTATGTGGAAATCAAACAAAGAAGTTACAATCAACGCTTAACTACAACCAAAACACCCTAATTTGTCTTTAGGGTTTCTCTTCCTCCCAAGAATGCATGAAGACTTTGCCTCAATGACCACGGAGTCTAAGGGTTAAGAAAACAATAAATTAAAGTATTTAATGAAAGAACAAAGCTTAACAATAGAGCAAAGGTGGAAGAACACCGATCATTAGTTGCACTAGATTGGGGTTTAGGCTAGACAAATGCTAGCATAATAGTCCAGGAGAGAGTTGGTGACACTAGTGGATCAATAGCTGCAATTGAGTGACCATGCATAAAGAGTTTGGTGGAGGTGCAGAGGAAAGGTCGACCCGAGGTTGTAACACGGCATTACAAACCGCATGGCATGCCAGCTTGTGTGGTACCATATTAGCATTTCTCCTGGCATGGCGGACAAAGATATTAGTAAAGCTCCCAGTGATGTGAAGACAATCCTCAAAAATCACCCAACAACACTATGGAGGATTGCAAAATATTAGATGTAAGAAAGCCTACATAAAACAAGCGATAATCTCTATTATCGAGAACCATTGGCTTTGAAAACAATGAACATAAAGATCATCTGCGGAAGCGGGGATCTAAAACTTTACCTCCGGTCATAACACACCGAGTGATGACTGTTAGTGGATTTTACTCCTGATCATCCATGAGAGATCCTACATCTAAGAGTATAGGATCATTACCAAAAGCGGAAGAATCCATGGATGAAGAACTTGTGCGAATCACGATCTCCAATACGTGTTCTCCGGACTTGGTTTCCACTCCCTGTGGCAAGAGGGATCTCTCTCTGGTGTGGACAGAGGGGGTATCCAGAAAACTCACGTAGAGATTTCGTTACCCGGGAGGGGGACCAAGTACCGTTATTTATAACCCTTTATGATTTCTCCCCATCAGAGAAATCAACAGATCCAACGGATGAGATTGATCTTAAAATTAGGCCCAGTAGCCCAGAGCATATATAATTATGGTAAGCCCAATCAACAATCACCCAGGCCCATCCTTATTGGGTTTTAGCCTTATATGGACTGTAGACCTCACATGTGGGCATGTGGGCCACATCTGGAAGCCCATAGGCTTACAATCTCCCACTTGGACCACATTGACCACAATTAAAAATACATAATATACTTTTGTATATGTAAAATAAATTTGAAACAAACTTTATGTGGTCAGGTGATTGGATATTCAAAAGAAACTTTAAATGCCGGCAAAAGAATTAAAAAACAAACTTTATGGCTTTTCCATAA
Organism: Chamaelirium japonicum; assembly: GCA_947650365.1. Taxonomy (NCBI): domain Eukaryota; kingdom Viridiplantae; phylum Streptophyta; class Magnoliopsida; order Liliales; family Melanthiaceae; genus Chamaelirium; species Chamaelirium japonicum. Next base: position 90,765,764 of record OX393550.1, read on the forward strand.
TGCTCTAGGCCCCTTAACTTTAATGAGAAAGCTCAGTGGTAAGGGCCAGGCGGTCCTGTGCTATCCATTTTAGAGCCGCACATTTCCTTCCATAACCACGAGTACCACTAAGACAAACCCACAAAGTAACTTAATCTGGGAAGCTGTATGAGTGAACTTGGTCAAGATGTTCACTCCTAGAATAGACGTATCTTTATGTCTATACTCGGTCCTACTTTATAATCCCAATGGATTAGAATATAATTTCCTTAATAATCCCAATGGATTAGAACACAATATCTTTATAGTCAATCAGAAATAATACATTTAAGAAACTGAATGTCTTACACATCAAATGACTCAATCAGACCCATAGACTTTACATGCTCAGTATAGATGCCAGGTGCTAGCCCCTTGGTCATCGGATCTGCAAGCATATGGTCTGTACTGATGTGCTCAACTGAAATCTGATGACTGTCAATCTTTTCTTTAACAACAAGAAATTTTGTGTCTAGATGCCTAGACCCACTGGAGAACTTGTTGTTATTGGAAAATGCAACCGCCGCTGAGTTATCACAGAAAAGACTGAGTGGACGAGAAATGGAGTCCACAATCCGAAGGTCTGTGATGAAGTTTCTCAGCCAAATCGCCTGTGATGTAGCCTCATAACATGCAATATACTCTGCAGCCATCGTGGAAGGTGCTGTAATTGTCTGTTTTTGACTCTTCCACGAAACTGCTCCTCCAGCTAATAAGAAGATGTATCCAGAAGTGGACTTCCTAGTATCTGGGCAGCCGGCAAAGTCAGAGTCCGTGAATCCTATAACTTCCAGCTCATCTGATTTCCTATAAGTTAACATGAAATCCATAGTCCCTCGCAGATACCTGAATACCTTCTTGGCAGCATCCCAATGCGCTTTGCCTGGATCACTTTGAAATCTGCCAAGTAATCCAACTGCAAAGGCAATGTCTGGACGTGTGCACGTCTGTGCATACATAAGGCTACCAACTGCAGATGCATAAGGTATTTCTGTCATGCCATCCCGCTCCAATTGATTTCTTGGACTTTGGGATTTACTAAGTATATCCCCTTTATGTACAGGAGCTGTCCCGGATCTGCCTTTATGAAAGTTGAATCTTTCCAGAATTTTCTCAATGTAGGCTTTCTGAGACAAACCTAAAATACCCTTTGGCCTGTCTCTCCGAATTTCTATGCCAAGGACATAGGAAGCCTCACCCATATCTTTCATATCAAAATTCTGGGATAAGAAAACTTTCGTATCATGCAGTAGTCCAAAATCATTGCTGGCAAGCAGAATATCATCAACATATAGGACTAGAATTATAAATTTGCTCCCACTGACCTTTAGGTAAATACATTGATCAACAATGTTTTCCTTAAAACCAAAGGTCAGTATTACCTCGTTGAATTTGAGGTACCACTGTCGGGAGGATTGTTTTAGTCCATATATTGATTTCTTTAGTCTGCATACCATATGCTCTTGTCCTTTGTGTGAGAATTGCTACAACTTTGAGTAGTCCTGATTAAGGGACTAAAAAGTGCAATTTAACCCCAAGTATAGGGTGTGTAGCGAAGTAGTAATCTCGGTGAGTCCGAGGTCGATTCCACAGGGACTGAAGGACTAATGGGAACTAATGTGATGACAGTGCGTGAACGTGAGTGCAAATCAGGGTTTTCCACTGAGAGTGGAGCACGAATGATGAAGCTACGTTACTAATTTAACTAGAACTAAATATTGCAATTAATTAAAGGAGGTTACGATGGAGATGAGGCTAAGGCATCCGGGTTCAACCCAGTAGTGTATTATGCATTCTTTTGATCAATAAGTATATATGACGGTAGCATGAAAATTAATTCGGATGCATGCTACAGAGGTCTTTAAGCATTGCACATGCCCGGAGTCGATGTGCAATCAAAAGGACTTGTACACATGCAACGATTTCTAAAGATATGCATATGTCATACAAACTAATATAAATTGAAGATTATATGACGAGAGACTCGTGAAGCTCGTGTCATCAAGCCACAGGGATTCGCAAGTATTACGTATGCCCGGAGTCAATACGGAATCAAACAAATTTGCAAGCTAGATGCCATACATCTTAGAATAGTGTCATTCATATAGGATTCAATCATACGAAAATTAAAACTTTATTACTGATCAAAGAAACACATAATAACTACTAGGCATCCCCCATAGCCTTAGCTAGGGGTTTAGCTGTGCATGTTCATAGAGTTTAACATAGAAGCATAAGTGCAAGCAAACTCCATTAAAGAAATACGAAGGATGGTGCTCGTGGATGATGGCTTCCGGCGATGGTGACGACGTGCGATGACGGTGACGGCGTGGATTTGGCGACGGTGAAGCGTGGCTCGGAGACGATGGTGTGTGGCGTTGATGAAGATGGTCCGGCCCGGTTGGTGAAGGAGCAAGCCTCGTGTGTCCGGAGATGGTGGAAGGTGATTATGGTCCGGGTGGTGATGAGGTGATGGTCCGGCTCGTGGTGGATGAAGTTCGGGATGGTGGTGGAAGATGGTGGAGGTCCGGGTTATGATCCGGGTGGTAATAGTGATGAAGGTCCGGGCTTAGATGGTGGAAAAATCCGGCCTTTTTGGTTTGATGTATTTCGGCTAATAGTTCCCCCGTCTCCTCACGTCTTCTTAGGTTCAGCCCCTATATAGAGAAGAGGGAGTCCGGTTTAGGCAAGGAGAGAGAGAGACGTTCGGATGAGAGATCGTGAGGGATCTAGAGAGAGAAGAGAACGGGATAGAGAGAAGATGGGTCGTGGGTCTCGGATATGGTAATGAAGAGAGAGAGAAACGATCGGGTGGAGAGAGATATAAGGAAAGAGAGAGAGACGTCCCGGGTTAGAGAGAAGAACGGAGAGAGAGATCAGGAGAGAATCCGAGAGGACATGAGGGAAGTGCGGACGGCTGTGATGTCAGTTTAGTGAGAGAAGTTCGGGGGGTGCTCGGGTAGTTATGGAAAGAGAGGGGAGAGAGATGATCGGGTAGAGAGAGATAAGGAAAGGAGAGAACGATGGGCTCGGACGGTTGTGATTGGGGCGGCTGGGTCGGTCTGGAGAAAGAGAGAGGAAGTCGGACGGGACTGGAGAGAGGCTGGGCGCATGGGTCGGGTCCTCGGACGGCTGCGATTTAGTCCGCGGACGGCTGCGAGGGATGGAGCTGGGTGCAATGGGTTTGCACGGGACACCTGTTATCAGGTTTTCCGAGAAGGTGGTTATGCATGGGGTTTAGTTACACGAACGGCTGTGATTAAAGTGGGAAGAAAAGAGGGAGCTGGGTTTGAATGGCTGCATGTGAGGGGGGAAGCACACGGACGGCTGCGATTTAGTCCGGATGGGAAGGAGTAAGGACGTGGGCGATTCGATCTCATGCATGGGATTTTTCATGGATGGCTGTGATAAGACGGATGCGATGCTTATGGAGCATGAGGTTATGAACTAGATGGATGCGATGCGATCGGACGGGTAAGAGTGAATTTATGAGGACGGGCCTCGGCCAGCTGGGCTCATACATGGGTCGCACATGGCTCGGGGACGTGCTTGGATATCATGATGGCCGGGTCAGATATTATCAGGTTCGGGGTGGTCATGGACTCCGAAAATTCGACCGAAACCCGAACCGCAACATTGGGCATGGGTATGCATGGATCTCGGGTTTGTGCGAGGGATTTGCTAAAGAGATTGGATATCAAGGGTTTTCACGACGTGCATGTTTTGGAGTTGAAGTCGGGTCGGATGCATGGGTCCCATTGGATGGTTGCGATAGGTGTGGTGGTGAAATAAGAAAGAGCGAAGGACGGACCCGGGTTGTCTGGTTTCAGGTCAAATGGGTCACGTGGGAAACGTAATCACCATCATCCAAACTCATCATCAAATCCATCATCGCTCCTTTGCATTCATGTAGTCATCTTCTGATGCGAGTCGTGCGTTGCAGCGGCTTGTTGAAGTCTTCCATTGGCTAGACTCTTCCAAGTACCCTTTTCCTTATCGTTCTTCAGCATAGGCCTCCAAACGAGCTGTGCGACCTCCGTTGACTCGTCGTGAGAATGTCCACCATACTATCATGATGTCCTTTATCCAACTATGTCGAGTATCGGGTCAATTCCCTGAAAATCACATATGAAATGACGCGTGTAAGGATCCAATATGATTATCGATAAAAATGATAATTTGAACTACCGAGCTCCGTATTTTTCATGCATGTATCGTATAAGTGCGAACCAATATACCGTTATGTCCGTATTAAAGTCTACTATGCATTGGTGCAAAGAAAATAATGCGCTTTACGAGTATATGAAAAGTTTTACGTAGAAAAGCGATGATAATGCAGTAAGAAATAAGCGATAAAATGCATTATTTGGAGACTTAACACACCCCCCAACCAGCTTTTTGCTAGTCCTCGAGCAAAATAAGCGAGAATTCAATGCAAAGATTTTCGATAATAATGCATGATTTCTATCCCCAAAAAGTTTTTTTTTATTTTATTTTATTTTATTTTATTTTTATTAAATGATAAAACAACTTAAAGCAATTTTTTTTTTTTTACTAATAGAAAGTTTTGATGAATAATTTAAAATACTCAAGACTAGAGATTCTACGGCACAAAGTTTGTAGAGTAGTATTAGCCAATTTCTAGTTTACCGAGTCATCGATTGAGTTCCGGTTATTAACCCTCCGGTAGGAAATATCAAACTGCATGTACTCGAGTGCTCGGTGATATCTGGACTTAACACGACTAGAGCTTTGGTTTTCAAGGATGCATCAATACTAATAAGCACCAAGAACAGTCGAACGACCTTAAACACTGATTCAAAACCCCGCTGTCTGTCCAGGTTTACGAGAGGTGTAGATGTTCACTTTAATACCACAAGGGCTTTATATGTGATATTCCATGCTTACTCGTGTTTTTACAGCGACGGCTTTCACACTATCTCCCTTTTTTTTTTTTCCTTTTTTTCTTTTTTTTTCTTTTTTTTTTCCAGGTCTCCTTTTTTAAGGATCTAATTATGTATCCCTTCCTAATTTACACCATGGTAGCTGCACTCTGTGCCCATGACACGCTGCCAACGCTCTCATAAGTCAGGTAGCCATCCCCATGTTGCTTTTACATTAGATTCACTATGTGTATATAGGATCATTCTCATAACCCTATACACCATGCTTCACTAATATAGTTGCATGTAAGTTAGGACTTTTACATAACTCAACCCTAGACCTTGTAATAGGTAGCCCTTTTCGCTGTACCTGGTCTAATCCACTAGTTGCTTTTTTTTTTTTTTTCCACCCTATCTCTCCATAGAGCAAACTAAGTGAACAAGACAGTCGTGGTTCATCAGGCCTCTAAGTATTATCAGATCAACAACAACCTATCGAACCTAGACTCCAAAGGTGCAAGCCAGAAGTGTAGTGAAGTTTTCAAAGTACAATTAACCTGATACTCTATAAGAAAGAATTAATAAACGGAATTCAACGTCAACACATTTCGACTAGAACTTAAGCCTTTTATAATCTATGTCACTAAGTGCCATATAGTCCTAGCAAGAGTACATAAAAATTATAGTTCAAAACTTCCAAAGTAAATAATAATTTTTTTTTTTAAGAATAGATAAGAAATTAAAAACAAACAAATTTTATAATCATACGCAAGAAAAGATTTTTTTTTTTTTAAATGAATAAACATAATAAATAGGTATTTGGAAAAGTATAAAAAATGCACAAAATTAGAATTCGTCAGGATTCCCACCCCCCAACCTAAATATGACATTGTCCTCAATGTTTAAAAAATGATGCACATAATGATATTTCATGGAGATTCAAATATAGAAACATGAAGGTTATATCATTTTGCAAGAAAGACATGGAGAAAGGGTTAGAGATGACCTGAAAGGATGATTGCACATGTTTTCATCGCTTTCCAATGATATGTACTAGAAAGAAAATAGAATAACAAGAACAATAAAACTAATATACAAGCAAAAGATCCCTTGTAAATATAGAGATTAATCCTGGTAAACAAGATCTTCTGGAATTTTCAAAAAAAATAAAGAGCATTCATGCATAAAGAAGATATATCCTGAGATATTTTGCGGATGCTTATATTCTCTCACCACATCCTTTTGATTAGGGACAATCTTGCATTGTTGCTTATGAGCTGAATTTATATTCTCTTCAAACTGGAGAATATAAATTTTATTTATATTCCACCCGATATCTTCTTCATGTTTTCTCAAAATTTTAAACAGTTTTGTGTCCTGGTTCTTATTTAAATCAGAAGATATAATAATAGAAAATATTTCTTCTTTATCCAAATAAGCATACTTTAATTCAGATGGTAATTGTGTTAGGTCAAGTTTTGGTGCATCGATATTAGATGGAATTGATTTATTGGTATCTCGAGGCAAATATTCAAAGAAAGCTTTCCATCTATCGGTATCAAGTAATAGAGGAGAATCTAACAAAGCATTGATTTCCTCAAAAATCTTATCATCAGTATGACAATGAAAATGAATCAAGCAAGTTTCTAATGGATCAGAAGTAGACATAACCAATTTATCCTCTATACAAGCCTCAATCAAGTTTACTTCCTCAGGTGCATCATCATTATCATCATCTAGTTGTTTGCAAATATTGAAAACGTTCAGCTCAATAGTCATATTGCCAAATGAAAGTTTCATGACCCCATTCCGGCAATTAATAATGGCATTCGATGTAGCGAGGAATGGTCGACCTAGAATGACAGGAATAGGGGTGCTACCATATGCCACAGGTTGAGTATCCAAAACAATAAAATCTACTGGAAAGTAGAATTTATCTATCTGAACAAGCACATCTTCTATGATCCCTCTCGGAATTTTGACAGATCTATCGGCGAGTTGGAGAGTGACTCTGGTGGGTTTTAATTCACCAAGTCCCAACTGTTCATAAACCGAGTAAGGTAACAGGTTCACACTCGCCCCTAGATCAAGTAAAGCTTGTTCTATTCTAAAGTTCCCTATGATACATGAAATAGTAGGACAACCAGGATCTTTATATTTAGGGGGAGCACTCTGCTTAAGGATAGCACTAACCTGTTCCGTCATAAAGGCTTTCTTTTGTACATAAAGCTTTCGCTTAACTGTACAAAGGTCCTTCAAAAATTTAGCATATGACGGTATTTGTTTAATTGCATCCAACAAAGGAATATTGATTTTAACTTGTTTGAATACATCGAGGATTTCTTGATCAGACGCTCCCTTTTTAGCTGCTAACAATCTATGGGGGAATGGGGCAACAGGTTTATACGCAGGTATTGGTTCATCATCTTTTTGTTTAGCAGTGCTATCCTCACCCTCATCTAGAAAAGATTCCTCAGGCTTATCAGTCGTTTTAGAGATTTCTTTATTGATGACTTTTCTACTCCGAAGGGTGGTGACAGACTTAGCATGCTCTACATAAGAATAAGATGAACTAGGCTTATTAACCTCATGTTGATTCTTAGGATTAGGCTGAGGTTGAGCAGGAAAAACTCCTTTCTCCTTAGCATTAAGTTGTGATTCAATCCTATTGACTGAGGTTTTAAGTTCTTGAATAGCCTGTGCATTATTCTGGTTTATTTGAGTTTGTCCCTCTATGAAGTGGTTTATTGTAGATTGCCCTGCCATAATCATATCTAATTTATCCTCGAGGGACTTCATGTGTGGTGGCACATAAGAAGTTTGATTAGAAGGTCCCGGAGGATTATCGGTAGATGGATTATTCTTCCAACTGAAATTAGGATGGTTCCTCCAATTAGGATTGTAGGTATCAGAATATGGGGAACTAAATGGCCTTTTGTAAGCATTAGTGAAATTTGTTTGGTCATGCAACACTTCTTGAAAGGCAGGGATTGTAGGACAATCCTTTGTTAAGTGGACATTACTCTCACAGATTTCACATATGCTATTAACAGAAGTTGTGGTTCTTCCTATGTTAACTTTTTGTGATTCTAGGGCTTCAAGCTTTCTAGTTAGGTTGGCAATTTTTGCATTGACATCATCTTTCTCAGATAATTGATAGATTCCTCCCTTAGAGTTATACACTTGTTCGGATTTGTCAGTTTGATTGCTTGTATCCCAGCTTTGAGCATTTTCAGCTAGTTGATCAAAATATTCCCAAGCTTCATCAGGGCCTTTATGCATGAATTCACCATTACACATCATCTCTACAAATTGTCTCATATTGGAGGCTAATCCATCATAAAAGAAACTGATGATCCTCCAATCTTCGAAGCCATGATGTGGGCATAAGAGAAGAAGTTCCTTAAATCTCTCCCAACATTGGAAAAATGTTTCATGTTCTTTTTGAGAGAAATTCATGATATTCCTTCTTAAGGTATTCGTTTTATGAGTCGGAAAGAATTTTTTTAGGAATTCTCGTGTCATCTCTTGCCATGTCCCAATGCTTCTCGGCCTTAAAGAATGAAACCATGATTTGGCTTTCTCTTTTAGAGAGAATGGGAAAAGCTTCAGTTTAACTACATCTTCAGTTACATTATTATATTGCAAGGTTGCAATAACTTCTTCAAATTCTTTAAGATGTAGGTAGGGACTTTCAGAGTCTAAGCCATAGAACTTAGGGAGTAATTGAATCACTCCCGGTTTCATATCAAAGGTTCCCGCATTGGTAGGAAAAATAAAGCATGACGGGGTAGTCGTTCTACTAGGTTGTAAATAATCACGCAAGGTTCTAAATTGTTGCTCATCATGGTTACTTGCATTATCAGCCATATTTTCAGAATAGTTCTTCAGACAGGTTTTGTTCAGATTCAGATTCAGATTCAGTCCCCGGCAACGGCGCCAAAAACTTGCTACAACTTTGAGTAGTCCTGATTAAGGGACTAAAAAGTGCAATTTAACCCCAAGTATAGGGTGTGTAGCGAAGTAGTAATCTCGGTGAGTCCGAGGTCGATTCCACAGGGACTGAAGGACTAATGGGAACTAATGTGATGACAGTGCGTGAACGTGAGTGCAAATCAGGGTTTTCCACTGAGAGTGGAGCACGAATGATGAAGCTACGTTACTAATTTAACTAGAACTAAATATTGCAATTAATTAAAGGAGGTTACGATGGAGATGAGGCTAAGGCATCCGGGTTCAACCCAGTAGTGTATTATGCATTCTTTTGATCAATAAGTATATATGACGGTAGCATGAAAATTAATTCGGATGCATGCTACAGAGGTCTTTAAGCATTGCACATGCCCGGAGTCGATGTGCAATCAAAAGGACTTGTACACATGCAACGATTTCTAAAGATATGCATATGTCATACAAACTAATATAAATTGAAGATTATATGACGAGAGACTCGTGAAGCTCGTGTCATCAAGCCACAGGGATTCGCAAGTATTACGTATGCCCGGAGTCAATACGGAATCAAACAAATTTGCAAGCTAGATGCCATACATCTTAGAATAGTGTCATTCATATAGGATTCAATCATACGAAAATTAAAACTTTATTACTGATCAAAGAAACACATAATAACTACTAGGCATCCCCCATAGCCTTAGCTAGGGGTTTAGCTGTGCATGTTCATAGAGTTTAACATAGAAGCATAAGTGCAAGCAAACTCCATTAAAGAAATACGAAGGATGGTGCTCGTGGATGATGGCTTCCGGCGATGGTGACGACGTGCGATGACGGTGACGGCGTGGATTTGGCGACGGTGAAGCGTGGCTCGGAGACGATGGTGTGTGGCGTTGATGAAGATGGTCCGGCCCGGTTGGTGAAGGAGCAAGCCTCGTGTGTCCGGAGATGGTGGAAGGTGATTATGGTCCGGGTGGTGATGAGGTGATGGTCCGGCTCGTGGTGGATGAAGTTCGGGATGGTGGTGGAAGATGGTGGAGGTCCGGGTTATGATCCGGGTGGTAATAGTGATGAAGGTCCGGGCTTAGATGGTGGAAAAATCCGGCCTTTTTGGTTTGATGTATTTCGGCTAATAGTTCCCCCGTCTCCTCACGTCTTCTTAGGTTCAGCCCCTATATAGAGAAGAGGGAGTCCGGTTTAGGCAAGGAGAGAGAGAGACGTTCGGATGAGAGATCGTGAGGGATCTAGAGAGAGAAGAGAACGGGATAGAGAGAAGATGGGTCGTGGGTCTCGGATATGGTAATGAAGAGAGAGAGAAACGATCGGGTGGAGAGAGATATAAGGAAAGAGAGAGAGACGTCCCGGGTTAGAGAGAAGAACGGAGAGAGAGATCAGGAGAGAATCCGAGAGGACATGAGGGAAGTGCGGACGGCTGTGATGTCAGTTTAGTGAGAGAAGTTCGGGGGGTGCTCGGGTAGTTATGGAAAGAGAGGGGAGAGAGATGATCGGGTAGAGAGAGATAAGGAAAGGAGAGAACGATGGGCTCGGACGGTTGTGATTGGGGCGGCTGGGTCGGTCTGGAGAAAGAGAGAGGAAGTCGGACGGGACTGGAGAGAGGCTGGGCGCATGGGTCGGGTCCTCGGACGGCTGCGATTTAGTCCGCGGACGGCTGCGAGGGATGGAGCTGGGTGCAATGGGTTTGCACGGGACACCTGTTATCAGGTTTTCCGAGAAGGTGGTTATGCATGGGGTTTAGTTACACGAACGGCTGTGATTAAAGTGGGAAGAAAAGAGGGAGCTGGGTTTGAATGGCTGCATGTGAGGGGGGAAGCACACGGACGGCTGCGATTTAGTCCGGATGGGAAGGAGTAAGGACGTGGGCGATTCGATCTCATGCATGGGATTTTTCATGGATGGCTGTGATAAGACGGATGCGATGCTTATGGAGCATGAGGTTATGAACTAGATGGATGCGATGCGATCGGACGGGTAAGAGTGAATTTATGAGGACGGGCCTCGGCCAGCTGGGCTCATACATGGGTCGCACATGGCTCGGGGACGTGCTTGGATATCATGATGGCCGGGTCAGATATTATCAGGTTCGGGGTGGTCATGGACTCCGAAAATTCGACCGAAACCCGAACCGCAACATTGGGCATGGGTATGCATGGATCTCGGGTTTGTGCGAGGGATTTGCTAAAGAGATTGGATATCAAGGGTTTTCACGACGTGCATGTTTTGGAGTTGAAGTCGGGTCGGATGCATGGGTCCCATTGGATGGTTGCGATAGGTGTGGTGGTGAAATAAGAAAGAGCGAAGGACGGACCCGGGTTGTCTGGTTTCAGGTCAAATGGGTCACGTGGGAAACGTAATCACCATCATCCAAACTCATCATCAAATCCATCATCGCTCCTTTGCATTCATGTAGTCATCTTCTGATGCGAGTCGTGCGTTGCAGCGGCTTGTTGAAGTCTTCCATTGGCTAGACTCTTCCAAGTACCCTTTTCCTTATCGTTCTTCAGCATAGGCCTCCAAACGAGCTGTGCGACCTCCGTTGACTCGTCGTGAGAATGTCCACCATACTATCATGATGTCCTTTATCCAACTATGTCGAGTATCGGGTCAATTCCCTGAAAATCACATATGAAATGACGCGTGTAAGGATCCAATATGATTATCGATAAAAATGATAATTTGAACTACCGAGCTCCGTATTTTTCATGCATGTATCGTATAAGTGCGAACCAATATACCGTTATGTCCGTATTAAAGTCTACTATGCATTGGTGCAAAGAAAATAATGCGCTTTACGAGTATATGAAAAGTTTTACGTAGAAAAGCGATGATAATGCAGTAAGAAATAAGCGATAAAATGCATTATTTGGAGACTTAACAAGAATCCTTCAGGTTGTTTCATGTAAACCTCCTCACACAAATCCCCATTCAGAAAAGCAGTTTTGACATCCATCTGGTGTAACTCAAGGTCAAACTGAGCCACCAGAGCCATGATTATTCTGAAGGAGTCCTTCCTGGATACTGGAGAGAAGGTCTCAGTGTAGTCAATGCCTTCTTTCTGAGTGAATCCTTTGGCTACCAATCGGGCCTTGTACCTTTCTATATTACCTCTTGAGTCCCGTTTGGTCTTGAAAACCCATTTACAGCCAACGGGCTTCGATCCTTCAGGTAATACTACAAGGTCCCAGACTTGATTTTTAGCCATAGATTCAAGCTCATCATTCATGGCATTGAACCACTCTTCAGAGTTAAAACTGTTCATGGCTTCAGAAAAACTGAGGGGATCATCAACACAATGGCCATCCTCATGAAGGTAGACAAGATAATCATTCGATATGGCAGGTCTTTTCTGTCTAGAGGATCTCCTCAACTCCAGTTGTGCTCCCAATGGTGGTACTTGCTGTGGGATAACAACTGGTTCAGGATCTTGATGGAGTGGTTCCTGTTCCACATTTTGTGGTTCTTGAATTATGGGTTGTATTTCCACAGCACGAGGCTGTCCAACTGAAAATGGAATAAACCCATATGGAACAGGTACAGGAGCTTCCTGTAAAGGAATATCCTGCTCTATATGCTCCTCAAACACTATGTGTCGAGGTTGCACACTCCCACTGATTGAGTCATCCTCTATGAACCTTGCAGTCCTTGTTTCTACAATCTTTATAGGAGAAGATGGACAGTAGAACTTATACCCTTTGGACCTTTCCGGATAACCGATAAAATAACCTGATACGGTTCTTAGGTCCAATTTCTTAATATGTGGGTTGTACACCCTAGCCTCAGCTTGACAACCCCACGTGTGCAAATGTCCTAAACTTGGTTTCCTTCCTGTCCATATTTCATAGGGTGTCTTTGGAACAGCCTTCGAAGGAACCCTGTTTAAGATATACGTGGCAGTCCTTAAGGCTTCAGCCCACAAAAATAAAGGAAGGGTAGAGTTACTGATCATACTCCTAACCATATCAATCAATGTGCGGTTTCTTCGTTCAGCTACACCATTCTGGCTTGGCGTACCAGGAGTGGTGTATTGAGGAACTATACCACACTGTTCAAGGAACTTTGCAAAAGGTCCAGGAGCCTGACCTATTGAGGTCTGTCTACCAAAGTATTCACCACCTCGATCTGATCTGACCACCTTAATTCTTTTGTTAAGTTGGTTTTCTACCTCGGCCTTGAAAGCTTTAAAGGCATCGAGTGCTTCGGATTTCTCCTTAAGCAAGTAGATATAACCAAATCTTGAATGGTCATCAGTAAATGTGATGAAATACCGTTGGCCTGTAATGCACTGTGGGAACGGTCCACAAATGTCAGTATGGACCAAGTCTAGTGTTCCATCACTTCTTATAGCACCTTTAGAGGAGGTCTTGGTCTGCTTGCCCTTTATGCAGTCCATACAGATTCCAAAGTCAGAAAAGGTGATGTTCAATAATCCTTCTCTAATTAATCTTTGGATCCTCTCCTTGGAGATATGCCCTAATCTCCTATGCCATAATAAGGACAAATGACTACTGGTTTCTTCATTTCCATGCAGAGTTACTAAAGATTGATTTTGGGAAGTATTAAGAAGAATCCTATACAACCCATCAATCAGAATACCTGAACCAACACATTGGGATTGATAGCACAACTGGAACTGGGAATTAATAAAGCTAAAAGCAAATCCCAATGAGTCAAGTCTTGATACAGAAATCAAATTTCTAGAAAATGCAGGAATATAAAAGGTATTTTCTAGATCAAGTACAAAGCCAGAATCTAGAAAAAGCCTAAAAGTGCCAACGGATTGAACTTTCGAGCGCACGCCATTCCCAGTAATCACGCTACGCTCATCCGGTCTTGGCAACCTGCTGGACAGGTATCCCTGCATGGAATTTGCCACATGCACAGTGGCACCAGTGTCAATCCACCAAGTATCAGATGGAACAGAAACTGAATGCAATTCTAGGCATACCGAAACGAAGGAGTTACCTTTCTTCTTGAGCCATTTAGCATAGCGAGGGCAATCCTTCTTCACGTGACCTCTTTTCTTGCAGAAGAAACACCTAGGGCCCTGAATGCCAGCTTGATTTTCCTGAGTAGCTGGCGCCCTTTTAGTCTTCTTCTTCCCCAAGTCACGATTCACATGCTTGCTACTTTCTCCTCTGATGCGCTTCTGACCCTTATGAGAGATCATATTGATGCTATGAGAGCTCTCCTGTCTCAACCTGCTCTCCTCCTGAACACACATGGTCAGTAGTTCATTCACTGACCATTTTTCCTTCTGTGTGTTGTAGGAGATCTTGAAGGGTCCGAATTCAGATGGCAGAGAGTTCAGTATGAACTGCACCAGAAAGGAGTCCGAGATAGTAATCTCAATAGCATTCAGCTGCGATGCAATATCCCGCATCTCCATTATGTGCTCCCGAATGGAGCCTGATCCGGAGTACCTCATGGAAGAGAGCTTACTCATTAAGGTGCTGGCCAGTGCCTTATTGGAGCTAGCAAACTGTTGCTCCACGGCCTCAATGAATTCGCGGGATGTCTCACAATCGGGGATAGATCCCTTTATGTTTCTTCCGACATGCGCTTTCATCAGCATCAAACTGAGCCGATTAGAGCGCTCCCACTTATCAAAGAAAGCCCTTTGATCTGGGGTAGACCCCTCTGTAGGAGAGGCTGGCTTATCAGCCCTTAACGCCAGATCTAGGTCCATGCACCCTAACAGTATCAACATTCTCTCTTTCCACTCCGCATAGTTGGAGCCATTAAGGATAGGGAGAGAATTATTCATGGGTAGTAACATAGTAGGATTAACAGCTGTAAGACAGAATAAGCAGGAAAAATAAATTAGAAGCTACATTACAGGATTCCACACTTTAACTATCCCAAGTCATCGTCTGAGCATCAGACTAAGATGGCTTGGTGAGCAACCAAATGCAACATCACAACCCCTCCTTTGGGAGCAGAGCTATGACTGCTCTAGGTTCACTCAACTTGACAGTTTGCAACTGTCTGTAAGACTGGTGATTCTTAAGTTTCCAGTTTTAAAGAGTATGACACCTTTGGGCAGTCAAGATCTCTTCAAAATAGGTCTCAACAGAATCTCCATCCTACTCCATCCTGAGCCTACTTTTGTGTTCAGCCCTCCTTTGGGAGCAGACTGGGCACACTAGTACTCAGGTGCAAGACTGTGTGAACACGGGCTTTATGTGGTAAACTCTCAAATTCTTCTACCTGAGGCCGCTTTGGCTTGCACCCAGATAGTCGAAAAAGCGAGTAAGTACCACCTATAAGTGTTGCACTCAAAACACTACCACAAGTAGTAAACACTAAATAGTGCCAACTCAAGAGCTTTATATGGTGAAGAAAGTACTCACTCCAACTTGAGGCTGCTTTGGCTAGCACTCAGTTGGTGTAGGCACAAATCAACACCATCTGGAAAAGTTGCATCCAACAAGATGCGTCAATGGCACAATTTAGTGATTTCCAAAATATTAGGGTCTTTTCTGTCAATTGATATAAAACAGGGCTTTAGGGCTCGGCCAGGGATTCCACACATCCATACATCATCAAAAATAATAGATAGTCCAAAGTCCAATTATACAGACCAAAATGATGAATTAAACAACTTGGAAGCACTGTTCACAAACAGGCCCCTGCAATTTATAAAATTACATACAAGAACTTTCTGCATTTCCTTCACACAACCTGTTACTAAATAATCCCATAGCCTTCGGGATCGAATATAGGTCCAGCAATGTGCATAGCATAAACATTCACAGCATTGCAGAAACATTCACAGATAATAATTGCATATAGGTCCCTGGCCGACCCAAAAAATATTTCGCAGTAATGCCCTTATTTAATCAATTGACAGATGGTTCATTGAGTGGTATGACTCGATTCAGTCCAAGCCAAATCGGTTCATACCCGGATTGGTTCGATTCGAAACAATTTAGATCGGATGACTTGGGGTAGGGGGGTCATAATAATTCAATTGGGATTAATGGGTTTTATCACAAAGCACTGATTGCATGTTAAGTGGGCCTTCAGAATGGTTCCCACAAAACCCGTTTCACAAACTAGTGCTCTGTGAGCCTTAGCCTTGGGTCGGATTATTAAAACAAATCCAATGCAAGCCCATCTCACAGCCCACTATGAAAGCCCAATTGAACCTATGCCTTCAAGTTTGCAGAAGATCGCGAAGGGTCGCGAATCTTCGCGACGTCGCCGTGTAACCGACGCCCCAATCGCAACAACCGCCCGCACCGACCACGCCTCGCTCTCAACCGTCGCCGGATCGACCACCGGAGAGCAGCGAGAGGATCCCGACGCTCGCCGGAGGAGATCGTCTTCAACCTCGGTCCGCAACACCGCCCGACGATGGCGCTCTTCCCCTCTCCCCAATTTTTTTTTTTTTTTTTTAAATTGGGGATTTCTGATACCAGAATGGGGTTTTATGATGCCAATTGCAACTCGGATGCGAGGAAGAGGAGTTGTTCGGCGAGTTCTTTCGAATCATTCAAAACGAAAATCGGATTTGGGGGTTTCTTGCTGTACATCCATGGAAAAAATTCTGCCCATTTTATCCGATCCAAATTGGTCGAATACAACGTTTTGTTTTTTACAGAAAAAATCAAAGAACGAATTGCAGAAATTAAATGTTGTGAATCGGCCATTCAACCAATCCGTCCAGGCCGGAACCACGGCTCTGATACCAATTGTTAGTGGATTTTACTCCTGATCATCCATGAGAGATCCTACATCTAAGAGTATAGGATCATTACCAAAAGCGGAAGAATCCATGGATGAAGAACTTGTGCGAATCACGATCTCCAATACGTGTTCTCCGGACTTGGTTTCCACTCCCTGTGGCAAGAGGGATCTCTCTCTGGTGTGGACAGAGGGGGTATCCAGAAAACTCACGTAGAGATTTCGTTACCCGGGAGGGGGACCAAGTACCGTTATTTATAACCCTTTATGATTTCTCCCCATCAGAGAAATCAACAGATCCAACGGATGAGATTGATCTTAAAATTAGGCCCAGTAGCCCAGAGCATATATAATTATGGTAAGCCCAATCAACAATCACCCAGGCCCATCCTTATTGGGTTTTAGCCTTTATTGGACTGTGGACCTCACATGTGGGCATGTGGGCCACATCTGGAAGCCCATAGGCTTACAATGACTATCCGTAGAAAGTTGACGGAGATTGTCGATGCATTCCTCCTTGAGAGAGAGCCGAGTCACTCTTCGATACGTCCTTGGCAATGAAGAAGACTATGCTTGTGAGGCCGATCAAGGAGATCAAAGATCTCGGGAATAAGCCTTCAACTTTGGTCCTTCTTGACGCCCGAGCATGTGAACAAAGTCCGGTAAGAGATCTAAGAGACGGTAGTCGCGATGCCTAAAGTGATCTCTCTCTCTCTCTCTCTCTCTCTCTCTCTCTCTCTCTCTCTCTCTCTCTCTCTCTTCCTCTATTTTAGTTCCGTTGAAACCTTGAGCCACTAGAGAGATAATAAGAGAGAGAGGGAGGTGGCGGTTACTATGAAGTCGTGACCACTCTCTCTTGTGTCTATGAAAAAGGGCACACGCAAAAGAGATGTACCACCAGGGGCGGAACCAAGGGGGGGCTGAGGGGGAAAACGGTCCCCCCAAAGTTGACAAAATCTCTGAAGAGCCCATTAAGCCTTTAAAAAAAAAAATTTAAAAAATTGCACATGGTCCTTCTAAAATTTTAAATTTTGGAATTCCTGGATCCGCCACTTTGTATCACCCTTTTATTCGGTTTTCTTCGGTTTGTTTTTATTCGGTTTTCTCTTGTGTCTATGAAAAATTCCAAAAGCTCCTAAATTTGTTTTTATTCGGTTTTCTAAAAGCAACTCATATTAATCATTTATTAATAAGGAATGACAAAACGAACATGCAAAGAGATTTGTTGAGTCTATCAAAACGTTCTTGCGCCTAGTTGCTAATGGGTCTCGGTATGTCCCAAACTCCATTATTAATGACGTCGTTTATAAAGGCACCCTCGCAAATTCTGATCGAACATGTCCTGCTCTCCTACTTTATGTCTCGACGTGACTGAAACCTTCGAGCCAAGGATCGTGCCAGAAGTCCTTTTAAATTTCTATTCCGAATTTACCCTCCAACTCTATTTGGAGCTCATTTGGATACAAATGTCAAACTTTCCACGAATGCATATAGGGCCAAAGGTAGATTAATTAGTAGGGGTGGCAATGGGTGTGTCATGTCGGGTCGGGTTCGTGTCGTGTCTAGTTTCATGTCATGTCCAAAACCCCTAGATCCGGACCTGACCCATTTAACTAATTGTGTCTAGATGCTAAACCAGTACCCGACTCGCTAATAAACGGGTAGACCCGATAAGATCCGGTAAGACCCATTTACCACCCGGGTCTATTCAGTTGACCTGATCTGACCCGATCTGACCCGAAAGACCCGCTGGTATTATATATTATAGTATCGGATTGCGGATAGACCCGACCCGACCCTACCCATTGAATACTAAACTGGTCTTCCCGGGTCTACCGTGTCCAGACCCTAAACCCAGACCCGACCCGTTTATTAAACAGGTCTATTGTGTCGACCCGTTTACAACCTGAACCCGTTTAGCCCTGACCCAGACCCGCTAACTTCGTGTCTAGTCTGCCGTGTCGGGTCTGAAATTGCCAGCCCTACTAATTAGCATTCACGTTATGTTGTGGGGAGAGACATGAAGGAGAATAAGACAAGGGTTACTTGGGGATATTGGAAACAAAACGTATTTTTTAGACCCATTTTTGCATCCCCAAACGGGACTTCATTTTGAAGATCCAGATTTGGAGTAGTGAAGAACGGTTGGAATTCCACCGTGCTTCATTTTGGAGATTTTAAGGTTGGAGTTGCTCTTGATAAACTTTGGGTGCATGTTACTATTTGCACTCACGAAATTGATATTACCACCAACGTATATGGGCTCCCGAATGATAAGGGCACCCCACACATATCCACTTTTCCTCCTTGCACCCGCCCTTCTCGCTTTGATCCGCCACCTCCGTTCTCCCTCCATTCAGAACAAAATGAATTTCATCTGTGGTGGCTCATGGACACATTGGCATCTTTATATTTTAAGCCGGTTGCTCCTATCAATTATATGGGCACAAATAGTAACACCCTAAACTTCTTTTCTTTTTCTATTTTTTTGAAAACAGTAGGTGTCACAAAATCTTTCGGGCAATGGATCTACTTTGGACTTGGACTTGTCCCTCTGAAATTACACACCGACGCACTCCGAAGTTTCAGTACGCAAATTGAACTCACAACGTCCTCACCTAAACTTTTTAGAGTTAGACAAAGCGACCTCGTACACCCCATAACTTATGGGCACTTGTTTCTCTGAACGGTACAAGTATTGAAGCATGAAGGCTTCTTAGAAGTCCTCCACTAAATCGGTCTTTTTCTCCAGACAAATTGTCTTTAGCCGAAAGGTGGAGTGTCGCGACTGTCCAAGTCCTCTCTTCCCGTGATGCCACTTCATCATCATCGACGAAAATGTTCGATCCAGTTCAACTTCATGGTTTTGTCTTCAAAGTAGATATGCGCGTATATCTGTTTGCACATATGTCTTGCACAATTAAAGTTTCGTGGGTTTTGGTAAAACTTTGTTTGCACATATTTCGAATTTAAAGTTGTACAAATTTGACCGTATCGTGCATCTGTCTACACATACTACATCCTCTTAACCAAACAACTTCAATGTGAATGCACGTGTTTATAAAAAGCAATGCAATTCCGCCATCTGGGTTTCCCATCCGGATGGAGCCACCCTGATATGTCACCTGACCAGAACCATCCCTTTGTCTGATCCGCATTCGGACTGGGTGCAACGGACAGCTGTAATCAGTGCCACATCACGATAGCCTGATCCGGATTTTGTTTATGAAAACAATGATAAAAAAACACAACCACCAGACAAAAGCGCCCATGATGTTCATCTGATACGACCAAGTGTTCCTCGTCGAATCTACAACACTTATGCTGATCTACACCAGTAAACAACTTATTGTTGTTATCCGAGCAAATCGCGAAAGGCAACACAGTCCTGATAAGAGCACTGTGCTCGGTCATCATTCACCATACATTCTCTACAATCGGCACCCCCCCCCCCCCCCCCAGCTCTTCCTCACCCGCCATGGAGCTCATCACCACTTGATCAACTTCATTTGCCTCCAGTTTTCATTTAACCCTGCACTGCAAAAGAATAGGCAAGCAAGAAATATGAGCACTGAGCGCTGGCCGATGCCCTCCACATCAGCATTATGTCCGAGATTATGTCCCCTTGTATGTTCAAACAGCAGTGCCCAACTTGGGCCACATGATGCCTCTGCACAGGTGAAACAACCACCTTTGCAATACAGCTTGCTGATCTTCATGAACACACACACACACAAAAAGTCCATAACTCAGAACCTATCAGACTCCTTCCCACCGGACTCCAACCGGTGACAATTCACACTTCTCTGGAGTCCAACACGCCATGCTTGATTTCCGGATTCCGCAACACACCACACATTTCCACCAAACAAATGATTGGTGGCATCCATCGCAACATACAAGATAGCATCGGAAGATCACAGCCGTCAAAAGCGCATTCCACACGGACAACTTAAGCAAGCCACCTTGTATAGCAGATGACCATGCTAGCATCAGTCTATACCTCAAATAAACAAAATTAAAAAAAAAATTAAAAAAAAAAAGACCATCCCAAAATAATTCTCCTGCCCCTACATTGTCAGTTATGGTGCTTATAAGAAAGAACCGGGGCTAAGCTATGTCAGAGGTCCTAGAACTCAACACATCAACAAAGTTTCTCGGAAATAAAGACACTTGAAAAGCCAAAGGCACACCGGAAAAGAAAGGAAAGAAAAAGAAAAAAAAAAAAGCCTAAGTTGCAGAGTATGAATCATCCTCATCATCAACCTTCAAAGAATGGTAGTTCCACAAATGCTTTTCCTTCCTCAGTTGACGGCGACCTCGGCCGACAAGTAGTTTTTGGGGTGGAGAGACTCTTGGCCACTGCCGCCTTTGGTCTTGGCGTGCTCGAGCACCTTAACCGCCTCATCCACTTTGGCGGCCAACGACTCCGGAGACTCCAGCAGCAGCAGCAGCTCGCTGTTGTCCATCTCCAGCAGCATCCCCGTGATCTTGGCAGCGAGATCAAACTGATACAAAAAAACACAAACATACTAACTCAGGTTCCACAAACAAGAGATGGAGACCCGGGGGATCGATGAGATCACGCACCTGAAGTTTCTCAACCAGCGGGTACAGCCGCTCCCCAAGCATCTGTTTCTGCTGCTCCGGCGAAGCAGCCGCGAGCATGCTGCTAAGCATCTGCGAGTTTGACGCAGCAGCACGGGGGGCGGCCACCGGCCCGTTCATCTCACGCTGCCGGCCGTTTGGCACGTACTTGGTTTGTGCGGACCGCTGGCAAAGGGCATGAATCGAGATGGTTATTATCCCTCTATATCAAAATCCGAACACATGTTTAAGGCAAGTTGAGTAACAAGTCAAATCCAGATTGTACCACACAAAAACTGCATTTCAAACAAAGATGAGTAGCCACTAACCACTAACCGCAACACAACTAACAGGACATAGGAATTGAGAATGGCACTGCATCCCATTCACTTTCACATTTTAGGTTATTATAGAGAGGACACCAAAGAAGAATTAACCATGCAATATACACCCACAAACAAGACATTCGTGAATAATAAAAAAAGCCCCAACTATCGTTGGTAGAAGAGCGTGTTAAGCATGTGAATGCGATATTCATGAAGATGAAAACATAGTCTACGCATGTTTAAACATTCCGGGAAAGTTGCCCCAAATACCATAAAAATACTTGAGTACATGACAACCTTTTCTCATGATCAAATGAAACAACTGAAGAAATTAAAAGAATTGAAGGCCAAAAATAGAGGTGTAACTTTACTTCTCATATTTATTTTGTTCTAAAAGGGCTTCGTTCAGAATTAACATGTCCTATGTAGCACAGACAAATCATCATAAAGAAAACCTTGGTCTGCAGAGCATGGAGCAGTAGCTTCTCAAGTTTGATTTGCAATCAAATCAGCTGCTCGATTGTCTTCTCTAAAATTGTGCGAGCTGAAAGCTCTTGAATCACTGTCAAGTCTTCAACCAGATTTAACGACTCAATTAATACCAAAGAGGAACAACGAACCTTTTTCTTTCTTCAAGACAAGGTCAAATAGGCAACTAGATCCGGTCTCCAACCATATCATTGTAACATTTCCTATGATATGGGGGACACCTCTAATTGAACCCTCGGAGCCGTGTCGACACGGATTCCCGTGTCCACCCGTGTCGACACGGCATGATACCATCGCTTCATTTATTAAACCGAATGTTGCGAGTCTCTTCCTTCTCCAATTGGGTGAACAAAGGAAAATGGTAGACTGTGTAGGAGTCTAATTCCGAAGGGGCAATAATTTTTAATTTATATCAATTTCATATATATATATATATATATATATATATATATATATATATATATATATATATATATATATATATATATACACACACACACACACACCCACGTGTCTTCATATCCATCTTTTATAATGTTGCCGTGTCCGACTCCCGTGTCCGTGTCGACACTCGACACCCGTGTGTGTGTCTACAAATCATAGAACATTTCACATTCTTACCGCTGCTGCTTCAACCCCTCTCCAAGAGACAACCAACAAGACACTTCCTGATTCCTCGATCATCCCTCATTAACACGACTAAAAGTTAGAACCGACTATTAAGCCACTAGGCAATGCCAACCAAGAAGACAATTTCTCTATCATCCCTCATCATGGAGCATGCCCTGCCTCTCCATTGGAAACTAAGGGGGTGTTTGGTATCATTTCCATGGAATGTTTCAGACTAATTTCTATTCCTATAAAACAATTTTGTTATGGAACACCGTTTGGCATTGTTCTATGATTGTCCTTGTTTTGTGTTCTTTCGAAATGGTGTTGCTAAAGAACCACATTTTAGGAACAACAAAAAGATGTTCCGAGGAATCGATTTTTGTTCCCATGGATAATTGTTCCTATCTTTACCCAATATCCTTCTTAAAATATTTCTCTACAATATTTTCTCTATAATATTATCTCTTCCTCTAAATATTTTCTCTTCTATAACTCTCTCTACAACATTTTCTCTACAATATTCTCTCTTTATAATTTTCCCTCCCAACCAATTTTTCTTTATAACATTCTCTTTAATATTCTCAAGAGAATTATCTCTATAGATTTCCCTCTAGAATATTCTCCCTAGATAATATTCTCTATCTTCAATATTCTCCCTCTAATACATTTTCTCTTTATAATATTCTCTCTATAGAACATAATCTAAAAATACTATATTTGGGTTTTTTTATAAAAAATAATATAAAAATATTTGTGGGGCTCTTTGTGAAAAAATGTGGTCTCTCTCTCTCTCTCTCTCTCTCTCTCTCTCTCTCTCTCTCTCTCTCTCTCTCTGTGTGTGTGTGTGTGTGTGTATGTGTGTGTGTGTGTGTGTGTGTGTGTGTGTGTGTGTGTGTGTGGGTGGGTGGGTGGGTGGTGCTATTTGGTTGATAGAGCTGGATTATCTCTAAGTTCTCTAGTACCTCTATTAAAATTTTCATCTATTGCATGTACAGCAAAGATGGATGTTTACCACTACTTTTTTAATTATGCACTATGAAGAAAATGGTGAGTGTTGATCATTGACATGTTGTACATTGTAGCTTGTAGCTAAAAATAAAATCAGTAAATGGTAGGGAACAATATTAGCTATTTAGAAAGAAAAACATTTTTTATTATTTTTTTAGAATAAATTCTAAATTAATTTAACTTTTAAAATATTTTCCAAAACTATTCTTTCAGACAACTCGGATACTACGGGGGACATTTTATTCTCTTTTTATTTGTTCGTATTGCCCATGTCTATCAAAATCGTTACTACCCGTGGAGCTAGGAAGCATGGACACTTCCCCAAGCCTCCCGTACCCGTGTCGGACACGTGTCGGACACCGACACTCGTCGGACACGCACCGGACACGCATCTGCCGTGTCCTACGTGCTTCTGGGAGCCGGACACTCGCCGGACACTCCTCGGACACTCGGGACACTGCGAGTTGATGGACTGTTCGATATAGGATCGGGTTACAAGCTGTGGTGATTCAATTTTGGCTCCAACCTATTTGATCCTCTGAGATTATAACCTCAGAGAATCAGATAGGTTGAAGCCAAAACTGAATCGCAGCCATTCCTTTGCATGCCGTTTGGGCCTAAGTGTGATTCACTTGTCAGAATGGTTATGATGGACGGTTACGATTCAGGTTTGACTTTAACTTATCTTATCTTCTGAGGTTTCAGATAGGTTGAAGTCAAAACTGAAACACAACCGTTATTTTCCATACCATTTAGAGATGTCTGCGATTTACCGATCGGGCTGGATGTAACTAACGATAGCGATTCAATATGTATTAAATTTTCATTTTAGTTGTTTTCTATGAGGCTTTTTTGGTTATTGAAATATATATGAATTGCAAACATACATAAAATATAAATTTAAAAATATTCATTTATTTTGTCGTGTCCCCGCCGTACCCGTGTCCTCATTTTTTAGGATTTGCCGTGTCGGCGAACCCGTGTCGTGTCGTACCCGTGTCCCCGTACCAGTATCAGTGCTTCTTAGCCGTGGAGGCTATCGAACTCTTAATGGTGACCTGCATAGGCACCAGATATCAGCAAAAATGGGGAACTTTTTTTTTATTTCTGGCCAACATGACCTCCGAACAAGCAAGAAAGCGTTAGTTTGAGAATGTTCTGAAAGTCTTCAAAAAAATATAAGAAACAATATTAGCTATTTAGAAAGAAAAACATTTTTTATTATTTTTTTAGAATGAATTCTAAATTAATTTAACTTTTAAAATATTTTCCAAAACTATTCTTTCAGGCAACTCGGATACTACGGGGGACATTTTATTCTCTTTTTATTTGTTCGTATTGCCCATGTCTATCAAAATCGTTACTACCCGTGGAGGCTATCGGACTCTTAACGGTGACCTGCACAGGCACCGGATATCAGCAAAAATGGGGAACTTTTTTTTTATTTCTGGCCAACATGACCTCCGAACAAGCAAGAAAGCGTTAGTTTAAGAATGTTCTGAAAGTCTTCAAAAAAATATATAAATGGTCTGAAAGTAGAACTACTTACAATCTAATTCGGGAGGAAAAAAAGAGAAAGAAAACATGTTATTTATTATCCTTTCACCAACTTCTATTCTAAGAGCTATCACCACAAGGCACCAAATATTCACATACTGTGGGGTCATGTGTGCATCACTTATGCAAATATACCCATGGGGCATGTGTCCATAGCATTGCTCATAAATAAGGCAAATGCTAATCAAAAGGGTGCAAGAATAAAAAAATAATAAAGAGCAATGCTATTCAACTTGAACGCTTAATCCGGATGTTTAACCAAAATGATGTGACATAACTGGGCATCCAATCATAGCATCATTTACTTGTCAATTGGGGCTGAGTGAGATTCACCGCTCGGAGGTGGGTGCAAGTGCAACAGACGGCTATGATCGGGACACGCCATTCCGATTAAAAGAAATTGCTAAATCATTCAGGTCAAATAGTATTTTCCTAAAAAAAATAGGGATGGAGTAATGTATCATATTTGATAGACATTAACTTGAGCTAACCCCTTGAAAACACAAAAAAATACTTATGTTTTTGAAGTGATCGCCAATCATATGCTGCCACATTAGCTGGGGCAGAAGGTTGTTGCCCCCGATGTCTCTATGAAACTAAGGATCTTGAATATATATATATATATATATATATATATATATATATATATATATATATATATATATATATATATGGGTCAGGATCGAGGTACACAGGAGGAAGAAGAAGTGTTCAGAGAAGAGTGAGGTGGCCAGGTTTCCACGAGGTGGTGGTGGATGGGATCTGTGTTTGTGTGTGTGCATGTGTGTGAGAGAGAAATAGAGAAATTATGTAGGATGGAATGAGTGGGTGGCTGTGAGGAAGAGAGGAGTTTTGGTGGAGGGAGGAAGAATGAAGGGGAGGTCGGTGGTTAAGTTGGTGTGTGTTTGTGTTTAAAAATGATGCAGGATTGGATACTGGGATGAGTGGGTGGCCATGAGGGCGAGTGGGGGTTGGGGTTGACTGTTGGCCCCTCCCTACGTCACATCAGTAGGCCGACGGCCCAGCAGACGTTAAGTGGAGCCAGGCCCAAGTGCAAACGGGGAGAGAGAGAAAGGTGTGTAACGAATGATTGTGATTAAGTTTTGGCCTTAACCTTGAGGATCCCATGCCTTCTTGCTTACAAAACATTGAGCCATAGCCCATAGGTGATAGGGCTTAGATTTGTTGATGCCAAAACTGAATCATAGTCGTTCTTTTGCATGCTATTTGTAGCTGAGTGTGATTCACGAGTAGTGGGCTGGGTGTAACGGACGACTGTGATTGAAGCCAAAACTAAATCACAACAGTTTTTTTGCATGCCATTTGGGGTTGAGTGTGATTTACCGGTCGGGTTTGGTATAACGGACGGTTTTGATTCGGTCGATGGTGAAGTTGCTGCGGGTAGGTAGTGAAGCTGGTGTGTGTGTGTGTGTGTTGGAAAAGAATGCAGGATGGGATATTGGGATAAGTGGGTGGTTATGAGGGAGAGTGGGTGTCGGGGTTGATTGTTGGCCCCTCCCTACGCCACCTCAGGTGGACGACAGCCCAGTGGATGTCAGGTGCAGCCGGGCCCAAGTGCAAGGGGGGAGGGGAGGGAGAGAGAGGCAGGCGTGTAACAGATGGTTGTGATTAAGGTTTGGCCTTAACCTTGAGGTTCCCGTGCATTCTTGCTTACAAAACAATAAGCCATAGGTGATAGGGCTTAGATTTGTTGATGTCAAAACTGAATCATAGTCGTTTTTTTGCATGCCATTTGCAACTGAGTGTGATTCACGGGTCGTGGGCTGGGTGTAACGGACGATTGTGATTGAAGCCAAAATTGAATCACAACCATTTTTTTTTGCATGCCATGTGGGGTTAAGTGACTTATCGGTCAGGTTTGGTATAATGAACGGTTTTGATTCGGTTTTGGCTTCAACCTATCTGATCCTTTGATGTTATGAACTCAGACGATCGTGTGCCCTTGCCTAAGACACAACTTTATCTTATCGGGCGCGGATCCTATGAGGTTATAACCTAAAAGGATCGGATAGGTTGACGCCAAAACTAAATCACAATCGTTCTTTGCAATCCATTTGGGGCTTATTGTGATTCAGTGGTCGAGCTGGGTGTAACGGACAATATAGTTTGAAGCCAAAACTGAATCACAACCATTCTTTCACATGACATTTGGGGTTGAGTAAAATTCACGAGTCGAGTTGAGTGTAACGGACGATTGTGATTCAGTTTTGGCTTTAATCAATCTGATCATGTGTCTTATCTTTACTCCACTTTTAGGGTTTCCTCTCTCTTTCTTAAGGAATTGTCGGTGCAAGCCACTCCCTACGCCGCCGAGTCCGCCGACATTGTCCAAAGTGCCACGTGCAACGGACCAAATCTAGCATGGCCGGGAGCCATGCGGAGGACCAAGCCCAGCTCCACCACACACATAACGTGCATGCATGACACATGCACACATTGAATCACATGTTAACCAACTCAATGAACCATCGATGCTTTTCTCATTCAAACATTGGACCACATTTTACCCTCAATTATAGCGCGGCTTAGCGCCCTAGAAATTTCGTTGCGCCCTAGAGATTTTATCACAGTCGTCGAAATTTTATCGCCTGTCAAAATTTGTATGCGCCCTCGATATTTGTCGATGCCCTTAAAATTGTCTCTGTCGTTGAAATTTTTTGCATGCCCTCAGGCACGGGGTTTTAGGGCTGTTAGGTTGAGCTGTGAGCTGTCGGTTTAGAAAGTGAGCTGCGCTCACTTTGACCCCCATAGAAGTTTTAGAATTTGATGAAATTTGATGAGGGTGTTGTCTAGGGTAAGATGATCATCCTCACCAATTTTCATCAAATTCCAAAACTTCTAGAGCCATCAAATGGTCGAAGAAAAATCTGTCGTCCGCAATCACCATTAAAATCTGCATATTTAGCTTCGACCATTTGACCCCCCTAGAAGTTTCGGAATTTGATGAAAATTGGTGAGGATGATCATCTTACCCTAGACAACACCCTCACTAAATTTCATCAAATTCTAAAACTTCTAGGGGGGGTCAACCTGAGCACAGCTTACTTTCTCCTCCGGCAGCTCATTATATATATATATATATATATATATATATATATATATATATATATATATATATATATGGGGACGGGGAGCCTGGACCTCAGGTGCAGCGTTCACGCTGCACCTGAGCCCGGATGCATGACACGTGTAAAACCCGGCCGAAATCCCGACCGCATACAGCCCCCTCCATGACCAACTGTTCGGGCAAAATATCAGCCGTCCGATCGATCGAATCGAACGGATGGCATTCGCCTGAGCCCGCTGTTACTGTGGCGGCCACAGTAACAGCCCGGGTGAATCCCGTCCGTTCGATTTAGTCGATCGGGCGGCTGAAAGGATTATCGTGATTACTGTAGCGGCTACAGTAATCGCGAATTTTTTTTCAACCGCCCGATTCAATCGATCGGACGGTTGAAATCATTCTCGCGATTACTGTAGCCGCTACAGTAATCGCGAATTTTTTTTCAACCGTCCGATCGACTGAATCGAACGGACGGGATTCACCCGAGCTGTTACTGTGGCCGCCACAGTAACAGCAGGCTCAGGCGAATGCCATCCGTTCGATTCGATCAATCGGACGGCTGATATTTTGCCCGAACAGTTGGTCGCGGAGGGGGCTGTATGTGGTCGGGATTTCGGCCGGGTTTTACACGTGTCATGCATCCGGGATCAGGTGCTGCACCTGAGGTCCAGACTCCCCATCCCCTATATATATATATATATATATATATATATATATATACATATATATATATATATATATATATAGAGAGAGAGAGAGAGAGAGAGAAAAAACGGGGTATGAGCTGACAGCCTTATTTGGGCATTTGGGCTGTCAGCTCACAGCCCTCCGATCACGATCACCGACCATCCATTTAAAATAAAAATAAAACCCACCGAACCCTTCTCTCCTCTCTCTCCATCTCTCTCGAGAGAGCCCTCCGACCCCTGCCCCCTGCGCCCCCGAATCCTGCCCCCCGGTCCCCGGCGCCTCCTCCGTCCCGGCCCCCGTCCGCCCCCGGCGCCTCCTCCGTCCCGGCCCCCGTCCGCCCCCGGTCCCCTCCGGCGCCTCCTCCGTCACGGCCCCCCGCCCTGCGTCCGGCTCCGACCTCCACCCCCCTGCGCCCCCGGCCCTGCGCCCTCTCCCTCTCTCTCGCGAGCGGCAGCGGCAGCCCCTGGCCCTGCTCCCGCCTCCGGCCTGCGCCCCCGACCCCGGCCCTGCGCCCGCCCCTGGCCCTGCTGCCCCCTCCGGCTGTGCGCCCCCGTCTCCGGCACCGGAGCCGAACAGCCCCCGACCTCCGGCCCTGCCGTCCCCGGCACCGGAGCCGAACAGCCCCCGTCTCCGGCCGTGCGTCCCCGTCTCCGGCCCTGCGTCCCCGGCACCGGAGCCCAACAGCCCCCGGCCCGGCTGCGCGCCATCCCCCGGCCGGATTCGGTGCCGGTGCCGGTGCCGGAGGGGGCGCAGGGCCGAGGTCGGGGGCGCAGGGCCAGGGGCTGCCGCTGCCGTCGCGCGAGAGAGGGAGAGGGAGAGAGAGGGTAGTGGTTAGGTGTTTTTTTTTCTTTTAAACGAACGGTCGGTGATCGTGATCGGAGGGCTGTGAGCTGACAGCCCAAATGCCCAAATAGGCTGTCAGCTCATACCCCGTATTCTCTCTTTCTATATATATATATATATATATATATATATATATATATATATAGGCGTATAGGCGTGTTAGCATGCGGCGTCGCCGATGCACGCAGCGGTGCATCAGACGGCTGCGGTGCGACACCGCACGCCGCATTTTATCATTTCTCTCTCTCTCTCTCATATATATATATATATATATATATATATATATATATATATATATATATATATATATATATATATATATATATATATATATATATATATATATATATATATATATATATATATATATATACAGCATCATAGGGAGTACCCCCTATGACATACGATGAAAAGTATATTTGATGCTAGAAGGTTTATCGGCCATCCATTTTAATTATGAAATTGAAAAGCATATTTGATGGCCCTAGAAGTTTTAAAATGTGCCGATTTTTTTGTGAGTGTCCTATCTAAGATAGGGTGTCATCCTCATAAAAAATCAGAACATTCTAAGTATTCTAGGGTTTACTAATTCACCATATGTAGGTTACTCCCTATGACATGTCATAGGAATCCATTTTCCACACACACACACGAATCCGATCGTTTTTCCAAATGCTCTGAAACTGTTGGAGATCGGACTAGAACACTATCCGCTCCCATCGCTTCTCCAACCATTCACCAAGTAAGTCTTGAATCGGCGTCGACCTTTTTATCATATACTTCATCGTCACCACGATCAACAATCCATCCTTGAGCCTTACTAGCTTGAGTCGTTAGTAATACATCTACTTCTCACTCCTTCCCCCTTTTCTTCTTATTAATGATCTAGGCATTGAATTAAACAATAACTAGCACTGTTCTAAAAAGCGGTCCGAGCGGCCGCCTAGGCGGCCGCCTAGGCGTTTTAGGGGGTTGGCCGCTCCGCTTCAGCAAAAAGCGGCACTGCAGGCGGGTTGAACAAAGGCGGGCGCCTAGGCGGGATCCGACCCGCCTAGGCGCCCGCCTAGGCGGGTAAAGGGCGGGCGCCTAGGCGGTCTCACTGTATGCAATTGCTTGAGGAAATTTTTTTTTTCTGTAATGAATTTTCTGTTTCTTCACCATATGCAATTGCTTGAGGAATTTTTTTTTTCAATGTATTGTGATGAAATGTTTAAGCTCTTACGATTTTTTACTATATTGGTTCTTGTATGGTATGAGTTTGGATAGAATTTGGATAACAATATATGATTGGTTGGGATTTGGGTACATCACAATAAAGTTGGAGTGCAACTGTATTATCTGGTATACTCAAGTTAGAGGGACAATCGGGTATAGGTATTGAGGTAACCATACCGAAATACCCCTACCCACCCAATCCCCTCCTCCCTTTTCATAAAACTTTTATATTCAGATCGGTAGTTTTGATATTTGCATATGTAAAACTTTCTAATATTATTTTTTTATATAGAATTATGAATTTATATATATATACATACATATAGAATATATATAATATATTTTATATAGGTGGGTGCCCGCCTAGTCGTCCGCCTTCCGCCTTCCGCCTTGAAACCACTTGACCGCCCGTCTTCCGCCTTCCGTTTTTTAAAACATTGATAACTAGGTTAAAAAAAAAAAAGGAAAGCCGAGCCCATCTGGATAGCCCAGCCCTCCTAGATCCGCTTGGGCTGCCTAGCCCCCGCGTAGGGACCTGGGCTACTTTTCTGCACCGCCTAGGGGCTAGGCTAGGTGGTGGGGAATCTTCTAGCGCTTAGGCGGCCACCTGGGCCGCTCTTTAGAACACTGATGGTGAATGTGATTCACCTGAGGAGAGGGAGAAAAAATCTAAATTATAAGGGTTTTTTTTGTTTTGCAAAAACCCCTTTTAATATATATATATATATATATATATATATGAGAGCAGGGACCCAACACCCTGGTGTAGCAAAGAATGTTACACGCCAATGGTGTTTGATCACCCTAGAAGTTATAGAATCTAGTGATTTTTGGTGAATGTGTTCTCTAGGGTAAGGTGATCATCCTCACAAAAATAAGCAAATTCTAAAACTTCTAGGGTCATTAAATGTGCGAAGAAAAATTAACGATTACAAGTGACAATCGATAAAGCTTCGAACATTTGATGACCCTAGTAGTTTTAGAATTTGCTGATTTTTTGTGAGGATGATCACCTTACCCTAGAGAACACATCCACCAAAAATCCCCAAATTTTAAAACTTCTAGGGTGATCAAACACCATTGGGGTGTAGCATTCTTTGCTACACCCGAGTCTAGGCACCTTTTTCCATATATATATATATATATATATATATATATATATATATATATATATATATGGAGAATGCTTAGGTGTGGTCCGCAGTCGTCCGATGCACCGGCCGCGTGCATCCGATGCGCGGAGTGGTGCACTATGCTATCAAAGTCGGGACTAGTCGGCGACTAGTCCCCGACTAGTCCCTGGGCGGCATTTTGCCGACCGATTAATTTCGATTCCGTCATTGCTGGGCGGAATCCCGACTAGTCCCTGACTAACGACTGCTGACTAGTCCCCAGACAGCATTCTGCAAGCAAATTTTTTTTTTTAAACAAGTCTACGCAAGCAATTTTGTTTGAATTTTTTTACATTGGCTCAAAGTCTTGAGTCGCAAGACTCACAACTATGGCTCTTCCCTGTAATCATTTGTTGAGCACCTGAGAATCTCAGATAAAAATATAGACAAATAATTAGTTTATTTGTTGATATCCATATAACCCTATAATCAAAATTGGGGCTGTTCACTGATTAAACATCATCAAACAAATATTGTGATGAATTCTTAGTTCTGAGTCTTTTGACATGGGCATGAAGCCAATACAACTGTGTTATGTTAGACTGTTACTTATGTATTTATACCCATGCTGTGAAGTGTGAAGGTATGAATTGTTATTAACCGACTAATATCATATACTTATTGACATTCATGCTAGTTCATATATCATATATGTTTAGGGAGGGGGGGAGGGGTTAGAATAAGTTTTGGCCGACTAGTCCCGAATTAGTCCCGACTAGTCCCAAGACTCCCAACTAGTCCTAGTCAGCCCTTGGCCGACTAGGGCCGACTACCGACTTTGACTGCATAGGTGGTGCATCGAACGGCTACGGACCGCGGACCGCACCTAAGCATTCCCATATATATATATATATATATATATATATATATATATATATATATATATATATATATATATGGAAAAGGTTTCCTAGACCCAGGTGTAGCGTTCTTGTTACACCCGAATGATGTTTGACTCCCTTATAGATTTTAAATTTTACTAATTTTTGGAGGATGTACTATCTATGAAAATGTGAGCAACCTCACAAAAAATCAGCAAATCCTAAAACCTATATGGGCATCAATTATGATATTCAAATTAACGATTAAAATAGATGGTCGAAATGGTTTCTAGAATTTTTATGATCAATTAGTTTTAAAATTTACTAATTTTTTGTGAGGATGATCACCTTGTAATAGATACCATATCCTCCAAAAATTAGCAAATTCTAAAATCTCTAGGGGGCTCAAACACCATTGAGGTGCAACATTCTTTGATACACCGGAGTCCAGGTTATCGGTCCCATCATATGGGCTGGGATCCGTTGACAACCCGTTTCCTTGACAACCCGAGTCCAGGTTATTGGTCCCATCATATGGGCTGGGATCCGTTGAAAACCCGTTTCCTTGACAACCCATCATATGATAAGGCTAGAGGTTTTATAATTTGCTGGTTTTTTGTGAGGATGATCTCCTTACTGTACATAACACATCCACAAAAAATCAACTAATTCTAAAACAACTAGCCCCATCAATTGTACTCTTCAAATTAAATGTTAAAATAGACGGTCTATATTTAAGGACATTTGATGGGGCTAGAGGTTTTGGATTTTTCTGATTTTTTGTAAGGATGATCTTATTGCTATAAATAGCATCCTCACAAAAAATAAGCAAATTCTAAAACCTCTAGCCCCATCAAATGATGGGTTGTCAACGGGTTGTCAACAGATCCCAGCCCTATATATATAATATATGAGAAACAAGATGCTACCTTCGAAAGTAGCATTCTTCGCTGCTTTGATAGGTTGCCAGTGGCTATCAAAGTCGTGAACAACGACAAAGGTCATCCGAACTCACAATCGGGAGGTTCTAGAAGTCACCGGAGGTGATCGCCGGTTGCGGATGTCGTCGGAGGTCGCCGAATAAGATGAGATGATGAATGGATGGCTCACAATGGAAGTAGTCACCGGAGTCCTCTATCGGTGGACGCCGACAGGTGGTGTCAGCGGAGATCACTGGTGGAGGTGGTCGGAGATTGTTGATGTTAATTCTGGATAGAGATCACATGTGGCGCGGCCGTGGTGAGGAGGATCACTATAGCAAGTTGATCATCCTCACAAAAAATCAGCAAATTCTAAAACGTAAGGGCATTAAATGTGTTATTCAAATTAATGGTTCAAATGCACGATTAAGAAAGCTTCTAACATTTGACGCCCTTAGAGGTTTAGAAATTTGTTGATTTTTTGTGAGGATGATCAACTAGCCATATTGATCACCCTCACAAAAAATAAGCAAATTTTAAAACTTCTAGCCCATTAAATGACGGGTTGCGGATCGCACTTAAGCATCCCCCTATATATATATATATATATAGGGTCAGGATCGAGGGACACTGTTTTTGCACTCAAATTTGTACACCGATTTTCAAATCATTAGATAGAGGTTTCAGAAGTTGTTGATTTTTTGTGAGCATAATCGTCTTGTCTTAGATAACACATCCACAAAAAAATAGTACATTCTAAAGCCTCTAGGCTTATCAAAGTGCTCTTCAAATTAACAATTAAAACGGACGGTCGATAAAGCCTTTTATATTTGATGTACTTAGAGGCTTTAGAATGTGCTGATTTTTTATGGATGTGCTAAGACAAGATGATTATGCTCACAAAAAATCAACAACTTCTTCTAATTGAAAGAAGGCAATTGGATTTTCAATGCTTGTAGAGCCATCACAATCGGTCCGATTTTAAACGAAGAGGAAGGGGAGAGAATGGCTAGCCACGAGTCCTACTTGCAATTTTTTTATTTAGGATTGTTAGGGTTGACCTCAACTCGGCCTAACCCGACCCGAGTTGCAAGCTTGCAACCCTACTTGCACGCCTATCATGTTACATTGCAGATAGTTGACTTCACCAGCAAGCCTCTTTAGCCTGCAATTCTCTATTGTGGAGGACATTGTCCGATATTTTGCATCAACACTTTCTGCTTATAGTTCTCCATTGCAGAGGTCGTTATTCCAGCAACACCGAAGCTCGAGTTCCTTGCTCTAGTTGGATCTTACCATGTGTCGCTCATGGTTACCAACTGTCATTCTATTGTCTTTTTTGGTACCATCTCCTCTAGCATGCGGACTTACCTCCTCACCAACATTACACCTTTGTCAATTTGACTCAGCAGCTATGGTGCTTCATTATGCATGTGACCCTTCTAGGTTGTGCGTCCTTGAGCATCTTTTCAGCTTGTCTTGCGGACTCAACACTTGGACCAAAAGTTATTCAAATAAGTCAAATCTGGCCTGCCATATTGTATCTTGATGTTCCCCCCTTCTAGTTTGCAGATTATTGTTCTTTTCATGGCCGATCTGTTTTTTTGGAGACAAACTCTCGGTGTATAATCCACCTTGAGTTCAAGGTGATAAGAAATTGTTGGTATAGTAATATGTTACACTATATTATACAGAGCATATACATTGGTGTAGTTTTTTATACTTCTTTTATGTCTCTTTTAGATATATTGATGTATATACCGTCCTTTGTATTTTCTCTTTTCAGTTTGTATTTTTCATTTAGCGTCCATTCTTTTGGCGAGACATAAATGGGATGGGAAATTCTTTTGCTTAAGACATTTCATGGGCAAGGACAATGATGTCTTAGGAAATTAAATTATTTAAATGTCACAAGTCCCATGTTCTTTTTTGCTCGGTAAATCAGAATATTCGGTGTATTAAACAGATTACTCAGGCAAATAATGTCTAGCCCGTGGTGGGCAATCAATGTCCGATCAGTTTTGGTGGAAATCTAATGCGCCACCAAACTAGGAAAAAAAAGGAATCTTGGAAATACGTTTACCCGGGACATTGTACAAAAAAACATGGCACAAAGCGAGATTACCCGGGTAAATCAATGTCCAACCTATTTTACTCGCCAAAAGAATGGACCCTTATGTGATACACACTCATAGTAACCGCACCCTTTCATATGTTTATGTATTTGGCATTTTTCCCTTATACAACTGATGCAGGCCCTTGGATTCCCCAATGTCATGGTAACAAAAAAGAAAAAAAAAATGCAATATGACTTACCTGCTGACTGTTGGAATCTTTTGAAGAAGTAAGAGAATGGTTTAAGTGTTGCATATGCGGCATATATGGCATCGACTGTCCAGACTGGGGAAGCAAATGCCCATTCATACGGCCCCTATGTTGTCTATTTTGCCTTGGAGTATTTGGCATCTGCAACGGCAATAAATAGGTGCATCACTGAATACAAACAGCCTAACCACATAGAAAGGAGCCTACAGATTGCCCTTCCTTTGCCGAGGAGATCAACACCAGTAATGAAAAACAATCAAAACAATGATTGGTACTCACCATTGGGAGAGGCATAGGATGGAAAGCAGGTCTTGATGGAGGAACAAATCCACTTGGCCTCCATCCCGGTCGCAGGCCAAATGGTTGATACATAAGGCCCTGTCGTGGAGGAATTTGTGGGACAACACCGGGAGGACTATAGTAAAGAGGGGGATACCCTGCAGGAATAACAGCAGCTGGAGATCCCGCTAGCCCTGCTGCCATGCGCTGAGCATACATAACCTGCAATTGGGCTTGTCTATCCTCTTTCCTTTGAGCAACTGTAACATACAAAGGCTTCCCATGAAACATGTATCCTGCATGAAATAAATTTTTGATTATTATTGTTGAAGTATGAATGGAAAACATAACAGATGCAAAGATAATTTGAACCACCATGCAGAGTGTTCACAGCTTTGTTGGCTTCTTCTGGACTACTATAGCACACAAAACCAAATCCTTTGCTGATTCCTTTATCATCATGCATAACTTTTGCAGAGGTGATATTGCCACACTGGGTGAAAAGTTCCCGCAGAGCGCTGTCATCGACACCTTCATCGATATTCTTAACATACAAGTTTGAAGCCTGTGAAGGACAAAATTTCATCAAGAAACAAAAAACAAGAGACTTCACAAAAAGAAAACCAAGTGTATAGCATCTCAATGCTCGAGTAGGAGAAGGAATACCATATTTTTCCTGATTTGCTCATTGCGCTTTTCCTCATACAATTGCCGCAATTTTTGTTGTCGTTCTGCTTTCTTCTCAGCCCTTGCCACATACAGGGTCTTGGATCCTAATAAGCATAATTTGCAAACAGGATGAGATTTACTCAGATCAAGTCTTCCACTTCGTTTTTCTTTCTTCAAGAGAATACATATAATCTCCATTAAGGATAGTCAGACTTACCAAGTTGAACTCCATTCATTGTCTCCATTGCCCTTTTGGCACTATCAGGGTTTTCAAAATTGACAAACCCAAACCCCTTTGAGTTTCCGTCAGCATCCTTTACAATCTTCACATTAAACAGTTTACCAAACTCCGAGAACTTCAGTTCAATAAGTTCTTCTGTTATGTCTTGGTCTAGATTCTTCATGTATAGGTTAGTATACTTAGCTTCGGCGCTAGGTATTACACGTTCACTCTTTTTGATGAAATTACCAACATATCTACATTACACAAGAATAAAAATATAGTAAGCAATTGATAGATCAATCTACAAGAGGGCCAGCATATGGAAAATAAAAGATTACTCAGCAGCAGTCAGCACATTGAAGACAATTCAATTGGAGTTGTAGATGATGTAAGGAATGATTTTAGTGAATCAACAATTGTATATACAATACATGGAGATTGACATTAGTTGCATACATCTGCTTTCCATCCACAGTCGAGTCATTAAGTTTTTCGATGGCGGAGTTGGCCGACTCTTGGGAATCAAACTGGACAAATCCATATCCTCTACTCTTGCCATCCTGGTCCGAAACAACTTTGCAAGACAAAATGGTCCCAAACTTCGAAAACATGTCATGGATCTTCACATTGTCGATAGAGTCACTTAGGTTCTGCGAATGATTCGCACAACCACTATCACAATCCAAAGCAATTCACAGATGAAAATTACACAGTAAGAGAAGAAGGCAAATCGATAAGAGTGTCCTCGGTAGCTCAGTTAGAGTACCTTCACAAACAGATTTCCAACCCCGCTCTTCCTTGCATCGGAATCTCGATGAGACAACATAATTCTCATTAATTTCCCATTCAACGGATAGTGATTCAGCTTCTCCATCGCAAGGAAGGCTGCACAAAAGGTAAAGGAACAAATGGACATGACCTCCAGAAGGTATTTCAAAAACACAGAGGGGAGGCAGAATCTGGGTAAAACAATATATCCATCCATTGAGAGAAAAAAAAAAAAAAAAGATAAGTCATATATGGAAACAATGCAGACAGACATGAGATATACACATATCGAAGCAATTCAACAATAAAATCTGAGGGGAACAAATCTCACAGCAATTATAGCTAGATTAATCTAAAATACCCACGAAAATAATCAAGGAAATGAAAATAAAAATCGGTAACAGAGAATTAACAAACAAAAAAGGGAAATTGGTGAAGAAAAATACAAATTGGGAAAGAAAATAGAGGAAAAAGGCTACCATTAGGAAATAAGAGATCAACCAAAATCTCAGACACCAATCACTCAAAATAATCCTGAATAGCTGCAATCAATCCTCCACAGATAACAATCCAAATTCCCTTTCATCATCAGAAAAGGGGGATAACACACGAATGCATGGATCCTTGACCCCAGGAAAAGAGATGAGATGGAAACAATCGAAGAAACCAAAAAAAAACTCAAAATTAAGCCTCACAATAATAGCACAGAAAGGGGATTATCAACATGAACAAATCCGGAAAACAACCGCACCGATTCAACCACAAAATTCCAAATTAAAGGGAAACAATCCCAAATCCTAGCGTAAATATCTCGAATCGGAGCCCAATAGGGGGAGGAGACGAACGTACCATCCTGAGGGGCAACGAAGTTCACGTAACCGTAGCCGAGGGAGCGGCCGGAGACGGAGTCCCGGC
The DNA here is from genome assembly GCA_947650365.1 of Chamaelirium japonicum. Lineage (NCBI taxonomy): Eukaryota > Viridiplantae > Streptophyta > Magnoliopsida > Liliales > Melanthiaceae > Chamaelirium > Chamaelirium japonicum. Next base: position 90,804,824 of record OX393550.1, read on the forward strand.
AGATCCGGACGGAGGTGAGCGCCCCGATGGTCGAGAACAGATCGAAGAGCTGCCCGTCCGCCACATCCGGGTGGAGGTCCCCGACGTAGAGCGCCGGAACGGGGGCCGTCGGAGGGACCGCCATCGCAACGCCCCACACGAGGGACAGGGCACAGCGGCCAGGAGATGGATTCTAGGGTTAGGGTTTGGGGAGGGAATGGCGGAGGAGAGAGAAACGGAGAGGGGCGTTAGATAGAGAGAGAGAGAGAGAGAGAGACGGGGAGGTGGGGGGGAGAGGGTGCGGCTGTATGGGGCGCGGGAGTTTGAGGGGAGGGGGGATACGGTTTTATGCTATTTATTAATTAAAATAATTAATTAATGGCTGTGGGGGTGACCCCGTCCACCTCACTCGCCCTCGCTGTACTCACAGCCAGACCTTAGCCATACGATACGCCCCCCCCTCCGGAGATGGCTCGGGAGCATCTTAACCCGCGGGGCAGCAGAACCTGACCCGTTCGCACCGTTTGCCGTTACCCGCGGATCCGGTGCGCCGCGGGTACCGTCCAATGGGAGAGGCGCGTGGGGGGGCACTGGGGAGGAGCATTTGAAGGGGGGAGATCGGGCGCACACGCGTTGGTGTCCTTACGAGCGCTCCCGGTTTGCGTCCTCAACGTGGGATTCTTGATGAGGTGTTGGGACTCCCGGGGCAGTGGCTTTGTCGTGTAGCCTAACTACAGATACGTGTGAGGGATGGTGGACAACTTTTACATTCACACACTAAAAACGGCAAGGAGAGATTTGGGGGTGTTAATGCAATTCTATAGGTAGGGTTTGGTGATGGTAAAATGGGATATGTGTAATTAAAGTTTTATGTGATATTTGTAATTAAAGTTTCATGTATTTAGGTGAAATTTTATTTACACGGTTTTATATGCAAAAGTTGTATAATTTTAGCAAGTGTGTATCTATTTACACACGTCACACCCTACTAACCAAGCAACCCTAAACTGTTTGCACATGTGTTTTCAAAATCAATGCTGAAAACACAGCAACCAAAGAGAAGGTGCAAGACAGCTAATCGTTTCAGCTAAGTCTAGGTCCACAGAGTCAAAGTAGGTTTAAGGGTGATTCTCTGTCGCTGTTTTTGCACGAAAATAGATTATTTGCCAATAGTTTTGGATGATGTTTTTTTTTAAAAAAATACCATATGCATCTATGAGATCCTTCTACATTAATTAACAGTATATAAAATTGGGTTTTTTTTTTAAGGGAATAGCGACACGGGTTGTAACGACCAAGATCCAATAACCAAGTGCCTAAACTCCTGAGGCTAGGGGTGCACAGAAAATTGGTGGAACCGGAGAACCGAACCAATTTGAACTGTATGGTTTGGTTCGGTGTCTAGCAGGATCGGTTTGGTTCTGGTTCCCAAAGTGTGGAACCGTATGGGACCAGTTTGGTTCCCGGTTCTGGGTGTCGGTTATCCAAACCGGTTCATGTATATGAATAATGCATTCACGGGTTGGGTAATTTGGGTGATGCGGGTCGAGTATTATGCAACGAGCCCTACTGATCTCTATACAGTATCATGTATCTGGCTTCAGGATTACTTGTTGCTTCCTCGGTTTTAAAATATTTTTTTTATTTCTATATGCCCCAATGATGGACCTATTCTGACTTTAAGGGATGCACAGAAAACTAGTGGAACCGAGGAACCAAATCGGTTTTATATAGTTCGGTCCGATCCGGTTCCATGCTCCCAATGGTTCGGTTCTGGTTCCAAATATTTGATAACCATTAGGATCGGTTCGATTTCTGGTTCAACCCAGAACCGATCCAAACCGAACCGTGTGCACCCCTACCTGAGATTGTGATGCCAAGATGGATGAGGTGAGGTGAGGTATCCAAAGCTACCAAGTTAGTCTCACATGGTCCGGAGAGAAAGAGATCCTGAGCTACTTATATAATTTTTTCTCCCAAACATAAAAAACGCGTTTCAAAATCGTGCGCCGCTACGGATTTCGAAAGTACTCCGTAGTTAAATAAGCTCTGGCGAGAATAGTACTAAGATGGATGATCTCCTTGGGAAGTTTTCGTGCAAGCACGGACAACGCGGACAATATCTTGTGTATTTGGGGTGGTTGATACAGATGTTGTAGCTCGTGTGTCCTGAGCGTAGATTTTCTGTATTAATATTAATAAAGATGACTTTGGTTATTGCTTTAATTAGAATACTACTTTGGTATATGTTAATACATATATAATAAAGGACCCTAGGGAACACAGTAGGCCACTGAGGCGCATGGTGGATTCATGCTTGAGAGACCCAGTGGACCAGTTGTGTGTAGACCTATAACTAGTTCACAGCTTAGGTGATGCTGGTCGCTTCACCGAGAACAAGCTGCTGGCAGGTAAAGGATGTGGTACAGATGAGTCAATCTGTCCACACAGTTAACCCTGGCCTAGTGGTTATCAGTATGACTGACGATGTTCCGGATGCTAGGCATAGCACCGGAAGGTGTGTGGTGTTATAGATGACAAGTCATCAATTGCTAGTCAGATGATCGATCAGGATCTGACGGTGCTCTCCATCGCCCGAGTCGTATCATGGCACCAGTAATAGGGAGGACTAAGGATTATCAGAGTATAGTAGAGAACAGGGTTACGAGGGAGTAACATAAGTTTAGGATCCCTAGAGTTCAACTCGTGTCGTACTATGGGTGGCTACGCGGGTTAATCGGATTAGGGCTGATTAACGAAACTTTCGGTGTATCACCAGAACAGTTAATCAGGGATCCGGTTGAAGCTAGAGATCCTGAACCCTGAAGGTTCTACCCTAACGTTGCATATAGAAATTGTTCCCAAACCTGTTTGGATACGTTGGATGCGAAGTAGCGCGATGGAGCTCAAGCCCGGAGCCTAAGAACCTAATTCACATGTATTAGGAGCCATAGGGGTATTTTGGTAAATACTAAAATATGGCTCAGAACATATTGAATATGGATCTTAGAATAAGCAAAATAATTCTAGGAGTTCATAGGCCCTGACGAAACTCGATTCCGAGTAGCGCACCTCACTCAATCTCTCTTTCAATTTTTCACTTTTCATGAAGGGCGTTTTCGTCCAGGCATCACGATAGGCTTGTGGAAACCCTAAAAACCGCCCCCTCTCATCCCTATCTACTAGGGGTCGTCCCTAGCTTGCTTGTAGCACTAGGAAGCCGGCCCTATAAGAGGAATAGAGAGGGAGGGGCCGGCCCAAGCCTCTCCCCTCTCCAAAATCCGAACCCCCTCTCCCTCTCTCCCTCTCTGAGGTTTCGGCCAAGGAAGAAAGAGGAAGAAGAAAGAAGAAGAAGGAGGAATAAAGGAGAAGGAAAAAGAGAGAAAGAGAATGAGGAGATCTTACAGCTAGCCATCGTCTTCGCAACGAATTCCTCCGTCAGCTCGTAGTCCTTGTACTCAGATATAGAACTTCGAGGATTCCTCAATTCGCAAAGGACAAGGTGCCATCCGATAGCTTCCCTTGCGATTCACGTGCGGTTCATCATTGTTCCTTTCTCTCCGGATCATAGATCCATAAGGTATGATGATTCTAAACACCTAACTAGATGCATGCATATCTTCCGTAGATCGTAGTATGCCTCTAGGGTGTCCGCACATATGCTAAGATCATAGATTTGCATGTAGATTGTTTTGTAGAATTAATTATATTGAAACATACACCGTATGATCTTCGGATCTATCTTTTGCTCCGCTGCGACTCTGATAAGCGGATCCAATTCCAACAATTGGTATCAGAGCACGCTTTGGTGTATGTTTCATGCATAAATTTGTGAAAACATCATGTGAATATATGATGGCAAATGTTTTCGTCGGGGTTCGGCGTAGATAATGCATATGGATTGTGCTATGTATCGTCTTTTTGTAGGTGCCGTGCTGAATAGTAATCTGTGATTGCATGCCTCCGGGGGTCGAACCCCGGATTTATTTTTGTATTGATTATTATTGTGCTTGTGGATTTTAAGGCTCTATATGGGTGGGGGTGGAGGTTGACCACCCTCGGTTCCCTGGCCATGTTTTCTAGGATTGTTTCCTTTTCTTTCTAGCAAAATTGTACACGAACGAGTACTTGCTCGGAGCGTGTTAGTTTTTCGATCACAAGAAAAAAGAGATGATGCTACATCCACAGTTCGGGTAAGCGGTACCATGGCGTGCAAAGACCCGGCGAAAGCGTGCACATTGGCGATGATCGGGATTGTCGTCAGATATCGTGCAGAATGGAAGATCAGGATATCTTAGCTGTGCTATTCAGGTTCAGGGATCGAACCCTGGACTTGATTCAGTTTGGATATTATTTCTGTTGATTCTCTTTACTTAGTGTTTAGAGAACCCCGATGATAATTTAATTATTTATCTTGCTTGTGAGTTAGTCTCTAGATCAGGCTTAGGTTAGTACTAAGCTTATGGATTCATCGGTGTCTCTATATGGTTCTAACACGTGCTAATCCGGTAGCTAGCTAAAAGAAAAGGTGGTAACCGCCCTCGTGGTAGTTCAGGTAGCCAAGTACTGTGTATCGAGATAGACGCAGTGTTAGATTTGTTTAGAGATAACTAATGTCTCCATAAGAAGTATGATAACCCTAGTAGGATGCCTTTTCCCCATATGGTCCTAGCGACCAAGTTAGGTTAGGATTCTACTAAGTGATACCCGTTTCTAGTTGATATTTGATAGTAATGTGAACTCATTACGATTTGGTTATGCCACCATTAGGTTTAGGCCCGACGGAGGTTGTCGGATGTCCCTATTTGGCCAGCATCGAAACCTATAATGAGATGAGGTCTTCTATGACATCAGGCATCAAATTGTCGACGAGACATCATTCTAGTGGGAGTCCTTTCCACGTTAACCTTAGGCTAGGCTCCAGATCTTAGGATTATGGGCAAACTAGTGAGATATCGGGATCCTTGGAATCTATGTAATATGATCCTTATAAGAAAGACAAAAGCTGAGTATTCGAGGTAGGGACTATGATATTTTCCAAAGATATCAATGCTTTACGGGAAGGTTTGTAATCCTAGTGGGAGCGCGGTAGACCAGGGTCTAAGTCTAGGAAGTCGTGACCTTTCTAGATATGCATAAAACCTCATAAAGAAGGGATGTGTAAGAGGTTCTCTCCAAAGGGGAGCCCCTGACCTCCACAATCAACCGGCTAAGGGTCTGGGTGGGAGGTACGCAGTTCGATATTCCCACCAGGTGAGAGCTGTGTTTCTTTCCATGCTGGTTCGCCTAGTGGTTTTCTTCGGGATATGGAGGATGTCGGTGGCAGAGGGTGATGATTTTTTCCTACACCATGGGAGCCTATGAACCCCCCTGCCGACACAACCTAGATTTGTGAAAAGCATCCGAAAGGTTGTGTGAAGCCGTCGTTGCTGTGCACGCGGGTCACATAAAGCTGGCCAAAAGGAGACTGGGAGGTCTTTCAGTTTGCCATAGGTAATTCTGATGAAGACTGGGTTGTAAAAACCCTGTTGGCAGAAGTGGTTGCATGCTCTCACCGAGATGTTGTCTCCAATTCAAGGCCGATAGTTTCAGTGCTCGAGCCCAGGGAATTTAGATTCCTAGATGTCTCTACTTGATGTAGTGAAGACATAGCAGCTGGAGTAAACTTATTTATTTTTAAATTATATAAAATAGATTGTGGTAGACCCTAATTTTTTTTTAAACCATTGTTTATAGAAATCATGACCAAGCTTGACCCCCTTGTGTAACATCCGCCCCAAACACACAAGATATTGTCCGCTTTGCCTGTGCCCGCACGAGAACTTCCCAGGGAGGTCACCCATCCTGGTACTACTCTCGCCCGAGCACGCTTAATTACGGAGTTCTTACGAAATCCATAGCGGCGCACGGTTTTAAAACGCATCTTCTATGTTCTCCAGGCGATGTGGGGCTAACTCATGGCCTTGTACACCTCACCTCATCCATCTTGGCATTCCCGCCTCAGGAGTCTTGGCTCTTGGCTATTGGCCTATTGGATCTTGGTCGTCACAATCCACCCCCCTTAGGGCTACACATCCTCATGTAGGGTTAGACCCCCCCATCCCGAGGAGAACTGGCTCTGATACCATTTTGTAACATCCGCCCTAAACACACAAGATATTGTCCGCTTTACCCATGCCCGTACGAGAACTTTCCAGGGAGGTCACCCATCCTGGTACTACTCTCGCCCGAGCACGCTTAACTACGGAGTTCTTACGAAATCCGTAGCGGCGCACGGTTTTAAAACGCGTCTTCTATATTTGGGAGGGGAAATTATATAAGTAGCTCAGGATCTCCTTCTCTCCAGGCGATGTGGGGCTAACTCATGGCCTTGTACACCTCACCTCACCTCACCTCACCTCATCCATCTTGGCATTCCCGCCTCAGGAGTCTTGGCTCTTGGCTATTGGCCTATTGGATCTTGGTCGTCACACCTTGCCTCCATCCTTAATGATAACAAACTTACGGGACAAAACTACGAGGACTGGAAGCATAACCTGATGCTCGTCCTAAGGGTTGGCAAATACATAATTGCCCTGAATACCCCTCAACCGGCCATGCCGGGACCAAGTGTGACTGAGGCTCAGTTGAAGGAATGGAAAGACTGGTTAGATACTGATGAGATGTGTAAGTGCTACATAGTGGTATCCTTACAAACCGTCCTTCATAAGCAAGTCAAAAGCATGGCCTTCGCTTCAGACATGATGCTCTACTTAAAGGAAATGTTCGAGGGTCGTAGTCGGGTAACTCGTTACCTGACCATCAAGAAATTAGTGTCAACGAAGATGGCAGAGGGGACTTTAGTTCGGGATCATATGCTGAAATTGTTTGGCTATATGAATGAGCTTGGTTCCTTCGATGTCATCTTGGATGCAGAGATTCAGACCGATATTTTTCTCGCGTCTCTGTAAGGAGCGTTTGAGGGCTTCGTTACCAACTTTAACCTTAACCGGTTGGAGATGTCTAACGCAGAGCTCCCAGCGACGCTCTAGGCTGTAGAGGACGAGATGAAGACAAGAGCCCAATCCCTGAACGTAGAGCGGAAATCTTCTCTGAAAGCCAAATGCAAGTTTCAGAAAAGAAAGTCTAAGAAGCCTGTGAAGATGGGCCAGGTGCAGTCGCAGGTTCTAAAGCAGGATGGTCCAGCGAAGACTAAAGAAAAATGTTTCCGATATGGCAAGAAGGGGCACTGGAAGGGTGACTGTCGTGCGGCTCCCAAGAAGGCTGAGACAGGTATATCTCAAATCCACATAGTGGAATCCCTTGTAGCATCTAGTTGTTCTCCAGTTTCATGGATTATGGATTCTGGTTCCACTAACCATGCTTGCAATAATTTGCAGGAATTCAAGGAGACAAGAAAACTAGGTGATGGGGAGATAATCCTAAGTATGGGAACTGAGGCTGTGGCAGAGGCTGAAGTAGTTGGAGATATCGGCTTGCAGTTTCTTGATGGAAGAAGTTTATTACTTAGAGACATACTTTATATACCGTCATTGAGACGAAATTTAATTTCTGTTTCCTTATTGAATAATGAAGGTTTTTCAGTTTTATTTGATGCTTCTGGTGTGTCAATTAAATTGAATGGTTCCTTTATTTGTAAGGAAAAGACACAAAATAGTCTCTATGTAATTAACTCTAATCATAAGCAGGATAATATAACTGAAGCATGTGTGGTTAATTCATCTAAAAGAAAAAATCCCTCAGATAATCCAATACTCCTTTGGCATCTAAGACTTGGACACATAGCCTCAGACAAGATTCACAGGTTGGTTAAGGTAGGACTTTTAAGTCCAGATATTTCAGAATAGCCTACCAACGTGTGAGTCTTACTTGGAAGGCAAGATGACTAAAAGATCTTTCCGAGCCAAATATAGCAAATCTCAGGAGGTATTAGAGTTGGTACAAACTGATGTATATGGGCCCATAAGTGTCCGTGCCATAGGAGGCTTTGAGTATTTCATCACCTTCACGGATGATCACTCGAGGTTTGGATACATATACTTAATGCGGCGAAAGTCAGAATCCTTTGATAAGTTCAAGGAGTTAAGAGCTAAAGTAGAAAAGCAGACGGGTAAGAGTATCAAGTCTCTTCGATCGGATCGAGGAGGTGAATACCTATCGGATGAATTTATTGGGTACCTGCGTGAGTATGAGATCGTATCCCAGTTGACTGAATCAGGGACACCACAACAAAACGGTGTATCTGAGAGGAGAAACCGAACTTTGTTAGACATGGTTTGGACTATGATGAGTTATGCATCATTGCCACCTAGTTTTTAGAGATATGCTCTAGAGACGATAGCATATACTTTGAACTTTGTTCCATCAAAGTCAGTACCTCTAACTCCTTGGGAGCTGTGGTTGAAGCAAAAGCTAAGCCTGCAGCACTTTAGGATTTGGCGTTGTCCAGTACATGTGCGAAAGGACAAGCGATATAAGATGGAGTCAAAGACTAAGGTATGTTTGTTCGTTGGGTATCCAAAAGGGATAAAGGGTGGTTTATTTTATGATCCTGAGGATAGAAAGGTTATCATCTCGATGAACGTCGTATTCCTAGAATATGATTATTTAATAGACCATAACCCACCAGTAAAGTAGTTCTTGAAGAATTGTTTGGTACTGATGGGAGTACGCTGACAGAAAACATAGTGGGAGTCGATACCACTAAGATAAACGATATTATAGAATCGACTCCTATGGAACCACCGCAGGCTCATCGCAGTAAGAGGACCACAAATGCTCCTGATAGATACATTGGAGAAGCCTTCTTGGTAGATCCAGAGTTTCAGAAGGATGATCCTCTGAACTATGACGAAGCGATGGTATTCTCTGACCATGCAGCATGGCAGAAAGCCATGGAGGCAGAACTGACATCGATGTCCCAAAACTCGGTCTGGACACTTGTAACACCGCCTCACAACATTAAACATGTTGGGTGTAAGTGGATTAACAAAAGAAAAAAAAGGTCCGGATGGTACCGTTGAGACTTACAAAGCTAGACTAGTCGCTAAGGGTTATACCCAGCGAGAAGGGATCGACTATAACGAAAACTTTTCGCCAGTGGCTATGCTTAAGTCAATCCGGATCCTCTTGTCCATTGCAGCCCATTATGATTGAGAGATCTGGCAAATAGATATCAAGACAACATTCCTCAACGGGGATTTGGAAGAAGACATCTATATGTCGCAGTCTCCAGGCTTTGCCACAAAAGATCAGGAAAGTCTGGTGTGCAAGTTGCAAAGGTCCATTTATGGACTGAAGCAAGCATCCAGAAGTTGAAACATGCGTTTTGATCAGGCTATCCAGTCTTATAGATTTGAACAGAACGTGGATGAACCATCTGTTTAGAAAAGGAGCGATAAGACTACAGTAGTTTTTCTGGTACTTTACGTGGACGATATCCTGCTCATTGGAAACAATATTGAAATGTTATCTACAGTGAAGGTGTGGTTATCCTCTCAATTTAACATGAAAGACCTAGGTGAAGCGAGTTATGTTTTGGGGATCAAGGTAACTCGAGATCGCAAGAACAAGACTCTATCGCTGTCACAGTCAGCCTACATAGATACTATCTTGGTCAGATTTAGTATGCACAACTCCAAGAAGGGACTGGTTCCATTCAGACATGGAATAAAATTATCCAAGGATCAGGATCCTAAGACTCCCGAGGAGATGGCATAGATGCAGAAGATGCCTTATGCTTCAGCTGTAGGGAGTCTGATGTATGCTATGCAGTACACGAGACCAGATATATGCTATACAGTAGGTATGATGGGCAGGTATCAGTCAAATCCGGGTCCAGGGCACTGGACTGCTGTGAAAAGTATACTAAAGTATCTCCGTAGGACAAGAGATTATGAGTTAGTTTACTCTTCACAGGAACTGATGCCGATTGGGTATATGAATTCTGATTTTGCATCAGATCCGGAATCCATGAGATCGACATCAGGGTTTATGTTTTCATTAGGAGGAGGAGCTGTCAGTTGGAGGAGCGTGAAGCAGGAATGCATCGCGGATTCGATGACAGAGGCTGAATACGTTGCGGCGTGCGAAGCAGCCAAGGAGGCGGTGTGGCTCAAGAAGTTCCTCACGGACTTAGGATGTGTACCAGGAGCTCAAGATCCTATTGTCCTTTATTGCGACAATAGTGGAGCGGTAGTACAATCCAAGGAGCCAAGATAACACCAGAAGAGTAAGCATATCGAGCGAAAATACTACATTATCCAGGACTTGTAAAAGCGAGGGGAGGTTGCAGTGACTCAGGTGGCGTCTGCAGATAACATGGCGGACCCTTTCACAAAGGCGTTACCGACTAAGGCTTTTGAGAAGCACGTGGATGCCATGGGAGTTAAGACTGTTGTTCCCCGCTAGGCCAAGTGGGAGATTATTGTAACTTGTGTGTCCTGAGCGAGGATTTTCTGTATTAATATTAATAAAGATGACTTTGGTTATTGCTTTAATTAGAATACTACTTTGGTATATGTTAATACACATATAATAAAGGACCCTAGGGAACACAGTAAGCCACTGAGGCACATGGTGGATCCATGCTTGGAAGACCCAGTGGACCAGTTGTGTAGACCCAGAACTAGTTCACAGCTTAGGTGATATCGGTCGCTTCACCGAGAACAAGCTGTTGGCAGGTAGAGGATATGGTGAAGTCTCCACCACGGGAACGTGGGATTCCTATTCACCTGACCAAGCACGATGATCGTGTTGAACAGGAATCAAGATGCTGCACAGTTCAGTGATTCAGACACTGGTGCATAAACCGTCTTACTATTATAGATAATCTGTCCTTAACCCTGAGGGACCATGTATACTGGGCCAACCAGTTGTGTGGTGCTTTAATGTGCCAACGTGTGCGGACCTTCCATAGTCCAATACCATGGTACGTTGGGTTACCCGGCTGGCGCTTGAGTGACATGTAATCCCTACAGGTTATCCGACGTCCAGTGTTGGATGGGTGCATTTTGATGAGTCAATCTATCCACATAGTTAACCCAGGCCTAATGGTTGTCAGTATGACTGACGATGTTCCGGATGCTAGGCATAGCACCAGAAGGTATGTGGTGTTATAGATGACAAGTCATCAATTCCTAGTCAGATGATCGATCAGGATCTGGCGGTGCTCCCCACCGCCCGAGTCGTATCATGGCACCAGTAATAGGAGGGACTAAGGATTATCATAGTATAGTAGAGAATAGGGTTACGACAAAAAATAACATAAGTTTAAGATCACTAGAGTTCAACTCGTATCGTACTCTGGGTGGCTACACGGGTTAATCGGATTAGGGCTGATTAACGGAACAATTAATCAGGGATCCGGTTGGAGCTAGAGATCCCAAACCCTGAAGGTTCCAACCTGCCGTTGCGTATAGAAATTGTTCCCTAACCTGGTTGGATACGTTGGATGCGAAGTAGCACGATGGAGCACAATCCCGGAGCCTAAGAACCTAATTCACATGTGTTAGGGGCAGTAGGGGTATTTTGGTAAATACTAAAATATGGCTCATAACATATTGAATATGGATCTTAGAATGAGCGGAATAATTCCAGGAGCTCATAGGCGCTAACGGAACTCGATTCTGAGTAGCGCATCTCACTCAATCTCTTTTTCAGTTTTTCACTTTTTGTGAAAGATGTTTTCGTCCAAGCTTCACGATAGGCTTGTGGAAACCCTAAAAACCGCCCCCTCTCATCCCTATCTACTAGGGGCCGGCTCTAGCTTGCTTGTAGCACTAGGAGGTCGGCCCTATAAGAGGAATAGAGAGGGAGGGACCGGCCCTAGCCTCTCCCCTCTCCAAAATCCGAACCCCCTCTCCCTCTCTCCCTCTCTGAGGTTTCGGCCAAGGAAGAAAGAGGAAGAAGAAGGAAGAAGAAGGCGGAAGGAAGGAGAAGGAAGAAGAGAGAAAGAGAAGGAGGAGATCTCGCGGCTAGCCATCGTCTTCACAACTAATTCCTTCGTCGGCTCGTAGTCCTTGCACTCAGAGATAGGACTTCGAGGATTCCTCAATTCGCAAAGGACAAGATGTCATCCGACAGCTTTCCTTGCGATTCATGTGCGGTTCATCATCGTTCCGTTCTCTCTGGATCATAGATCCATAAGGTATGATGATTCTAAACACCTAACTAGATGCATGCATATCTTCCGCAGATCGTAGCATGCCTCTAGGGTGTCCGCACATATGCTAAGATCATAGATTTGCATGTAGATTATTTTGTAGAATTAATTGTAGTGAAATATACACCGTATGATCTTCGGATCTATCTTTTTCTTCCGCTGTGACTCTGATAAGCGGATCCAATTCCAACAACAAAATGGTATCAGAGTCAGTTCTCCTCGCTATGGGAGGGGTCTAACCCAATACATGGACGTGTAGCCCTAAAAAGGAGTGGATTGTGATGATCAATATCAAATAGCTAAGAGTCATGACTCTTGAGGCTGTGATGCCATGGTAGATGAGGTGATGTGAAATGTCCAAGGCTACCGATAGTGGCATATGACCTGGAGAGAAGGAGATCCTGAGCTACTTATATAATTTTTCCTCTCAAACATAGAAGACGCGTTTTTAAACCATGCGCCATAACGGATTTCAAAAGAACTCCGTAGTTAAGCGTAATCGGGCGAGAGTAGTACTAGGATGGGTGCCCCCCCCCCCCCCGGGAAAGTTTTCGTGCAGCTACGAGCAAAGCGGACAATATCTTGTGTGCTTGGGGCAGATGTTACACGAGTTGCTACAGTGATTTCACTATAGCTACTGCAGTGATTTTCATCATGGCTGCTAAAAATACTTCCGTACAGTAAAATGAATGTAATAATGATACACAATTATATACAAATAATACTCAATTGAATTGAGTATTATTTTATATATTTGAGTACCATTTAAATTTATTATAACTGCTATAGTGATTGTAATGATCGGTTCTCCGTAGCCAACTTTTGCTAAGTGTGCCATGTTTTTTTTATTACTATTATATTGTTAGTAATTAAAACTTTGTTTATGTTGAACTTTGCATATGTTGTGTTGGAGCATGCTCGAATTGGACTGGACCATAAGGTCCCGGGTCCGGGTCGCAAGGCAACTTTAGGGGAATAGTATTTGTACACGAGCATATGTACACGTCTACCAATGCATGATTTTCTTCTAAATATAATTAATTAAAAAAAGGGTTTAGTGGAGAGTCTGTCGGGCCTAGCGATGTTCGCGCACTGGCACTTCTCAGTGCGATGAGAGCTCGAGTGCGAGCCAGGCTCAACTCCTTAGAAGAAAAAAAAAACTAAAACTAAAACCTAAACCCAACCCCCCCCCCCCCCTCTCTCTCTCTCTCTCTCTCTCTCTCTCTCTCTCAGATCCCTCTTCCCCCCTCACCTGATCTCTCTCCCTCTCTCGGATCCCTCCCTCCCGCTCTCTCAGATCTCTCTCCTCTCCCTCTCTTGGATCCATTCCCCCCCCCCACCTGACCCGATCCCTAACCCATCAGCCGCTCCCCCTCTCCCTCACCATCCCGTCGCCCCCCTCTCTCCCATCACCCCCTCACCTCCCCTCTCCACATCTGCTCTCCCCTCACCCCAATCCCTTAAAACCCAGCCCCTAAATCCGCAAGCTGACCCCCTCACCCCCCCTCCGATCTCTCATCCCTCTCTCCTCGACCTCTCTCTTTCTTCTCCGATCTCTCTCTCTCTCTCCCTTTCATTCTGACCTCTCCCTCGCCTCAGCCCGACCCCCTCATCTCCCCTCGGATCTCTCCCTCTTTCCCCTCCGATCTTTCTCCCCGTCTCTCTGTGGTGGCTGCACGCGGTGGTGCCGGAGAATGACAGCCGGCAGGAGGGGTGCTGTTGGTCGGAGTAAGGAGCCGCAACCAGAGTCGAGCCCTGCACCAGGTCAACGACCCTATCCTTCCCCTTGGTTTTGTTGAGACTGATCGTAGCCCTCTCTTTGCCTCTTTCACTTGTTGCTGCCATGGCTGCCGCCAGCCATGTCACCGGTGGCTATGCAGTCGGCAAATCCCAACCAAGACCCGGTCAGGCCCCCATATGGACTAACGACTAACCGGCCACCCAAACTACCAGCCAAATCCAGCCCCTCTACCCTTGCTGTTGTGAGCGCCGATGACTTACTGTTGATGGTAAGGCAGCGAGTGGATCTCGACCACCTAGGTCTGATTACCATCTATGTCAACATTCGACCATGGCTTACCCCTCCTTCTACTATGAGCAATCGTAGCCTATGTATTGTTGGTACAAGGCAAACGACCAGGCTTTGAGGCAACCAAGGAGACCAAACCCTCACCTACCAATCATGACCAAAACCCGAACCTTTTTAGCCATTGACCATGATCCTCGATGCCAGACAATTCATTGGTGATTTTGCAAATGGTTGTTGGCTCCTATTTTTGTTGTCGATACAATATTGACCTGACTAAGTCACATAATCGAGCCTAGTTAACTGCCTCGGTGCATCTATGATTTTCGATAAACTTTTGGTCGTGAATTCAATCCGTAGCCTTGCCCTCCCTTGTTCTTCTAGTGCTAAGCCATTGTGTTTTGTGCACAATGCTGTCAAGCCACCAAAATGATTGCATCGACTTTCGTGCTTAGGGCTCGATAATAATGGCCTCTATATCCTTGCATCAATCGGCCGATCCCGAGATCCGACTGGGTAAGGCGTAAAAGTCGTCGTCAATTATAGCTTAGGCTCGTGCAATTCATTTTAATTATAGTAGCAACTGTGTATTCACACCTTAGCTCGATGATATCTCGGGTGGAAGAAAAATCAATATCCAACCTTGCCTAGACCTGACCCAACTTGTATCACCTTGGTAGTAATATTAAAGGCTCCTTGGGGCACGATGGCACGCTAGTAACAGCACCTGACACGGGTCTGACCGTTTAGTCGGATTTGTACAATTGGATCTTAGTATGACTCTTCGCATCAACAATGCCGACTAATTGAGATAGTACCATTGGAGCATCGTTTTGCATGCCGGTAGACCGGCGTTCGATGATGCCTAGATTTCCTTGATACTTAGTAGTAATTAATGACTGAAGCCCGTTGCGTGTACTTGGCAGTTCGTGACCTTGTTGACCAAGTCGGAGACAGAGCGGAGGTTGCCTAGCAGAAGCCCGTGTTCATCAACCAGGTGACATCTACTCTCCTTCTCGTGGTCTTTGATAGTGGAAAATAAGAGCAACTATGGTAGGTGCCCTCGATACTGCATGCGGGTCCCGCCGAGCATCGTCGCATGTGGTCACGTGGACCCCTCCTTACATACGGAGTCTCGAATCCAACGACGCATGCTTTAAAATATTAATAAAATAATTATAATTATTGTATGGATACCGTAATTAGGCATTTCCTTAAATTAAATTATAATTTGAATAAAATAATAATTAATGGCAAGTATAGCCCCCACCCTTTCGGTAGGAGTATGGGGATCATACCAAAATTGGACCCCGGGGTAGTGTTTATTTTTATTATATATCATGTGATGCATGGGCTGTGAGTGCGGTTCGAATCTCGGGGTAAAACGTCGAAACTGATTAATTATTGTTTAGCCTTTTCGGTAACTGTGTGATAATCTACCTTGTATAAAGATTGGGATCTCATACGCGCAAGGGTCGTGAACCACCTTGTGCTCACAGCCGAAAATCAGTAGGCTAGGGGTCACGGGCAAGGATTGTGGTAAAGCCAATAGGAGTAGCCCTCTAGTAGGGATTGGCCTAGTAATACTGTCCCGGGGTAGTTGAAGCCCCCAAAGTAAGCAAGTTGAGTTGTAGAGCTCCACCGTGAAGATAGGAAACCACTTATGATCATCTGGTGATTTGTGCATGGTGTTAGTGGATGCACGGTGAGAGAGTTGGCCCTCTACATCAAAATAAAAGGCCCTATAGTAATGCCTGACCGGGGGCAGTATGAACAAAATATCCGGGGTTCACATTAGGATAGGTGACTAATGGACTTTTATTTAATATTGAATAGACTTTAGGTTATACAACATAGAGACAGTAGGAATTTCATGAGAATATAGATTGTTATAGATCTATCTGTAAAACCTTGACTTATTTAATTAGATTTGGTTGTCTTATATTATTAGAGGCTACTAAGATATCACTAGCCATTAATTTGGCTAACCTTTCAATTTTCTATTGGGGGCTACTCTTATCCACGAGTAAATTCTCCTGTAGGTTCGGAGATTCAGGAATAGTAGTGGGAGGCCAGAGGCAGATTTAAGGTTGCAGTCGTATTTTATTTTAAGTATGCAGTTTCTGGTAATGTAATCGATTGGATTAGAATAATAATTCTTTAATCTACTCAGTGTTCTATGATTGTTAGTGATGATGATCCAGCTGAATTCTTTTGGGTAGGCCTCTCCTCAAGGCCCCAAGCCTATGATAGCTCACAATAAAAATATAAGTTTTTAAATGACCTAATTGACTATCCCAGTAGATAGGACCTTTGTACCAGTACACTGAGTGTCAGGGAGTGGGTGAGATTTCTAGCTCGTCATCGGAGGCTTGAGCCTCGTGCTCCCTTAGAGGGACTCATGTCAGCAAGTAGTGGCGCCGACATGCTACACATGCTGAGAGGATAACCATGTTAAAGGTTGAGCTTGGTCATCTCTATGTCGATAAAATTTTATCTCTCTACTTTCTTTTAAATAGAAATGTTTTCACAAAATCAAGTTTTAAAATATTTCATGTTTCTCCCTCCTTCTCCTTCAATTATGAGAGAGTCATAGCCCTGTGAGAAACCCTAATTGGTGTAAACAGCTGACTAAACCCTAATCCTTTGGTTTCTTCTCATCGCACACCCTAGAGATCGGTGTCAGATTTTTGGGGCGTGACAGTGATTTTCATCGTGGCTACTAAAAAGAAATCCATACAGTGAAATCACTATAGCAATGATACTTAATTATATGCAAATAAAATTGAATTGAATCGAGTATTATTTGTGTATTTGAGTGCAGATGTTACATGGGTTGCTACAGTGATTTCACTATAGCTACTATAGTGATTTTCATCATTACTGCTAAAAATACTTCCCTACAGTAAAATGAATGTAACAATGATACTCAATTATATACAAATAATACTCAATTGAATTGAGTATTATTTTATATATTTGAGTACCATTTAAAATTTATTATAACTGCTATAGTGATTTTCGTCGTGGCTACTAAAAGGACATCCATATAGTAAAATCATTATAGCAATGATACTCAATTATATGCAAATAAGACTGAATTAAATATAGTATTATTTGTGTATTTGAGTGCCATTTAAAACCACTATAGGGATTTTGAGTATCTTTTTGTATAGTATGAGTACCATTTAAAATGATACTCAATTATATGAAAATTATACTCAATGCTATAATGATTTTATTGTATAGAATTGATTGTCATTTTCATATAACCGAGTATCATTTTAAATAAATATAGCAACTATAATGAAATCATTGTAGTACTACAATGAAATCACTTAATTATATGAAATAATATTCAGCACTTTAATGATTTCAAAGTAGAAAATTGAGTATCATTATTATAAAATTGAGTATTATTACTATATTGATTTCACTGTAATAAAGTGTTTTTAGCAACCATGACGAAATCATTATTTTCACTGTAACTGCTACAGTGAAATCACTGTATCAGCTATAATGATTCCATTATCGGTTTCAAAATTGGACATTTCGTAGGGATCAGGAGCGATTTTATAGGCAATTGTAATTTGACCCCACTATCAGTTTTGTGGGTGCAAAATCTAGCTAATGCCTAACAGTGGGACTCACAGCCCTGCTTGTGATCCACGGAGACGACAATGGGACCCGCAGCCCTGCCTGAGGCCCACAAAGACGATAGTAGGACCTGCAGCCCTACCTAGCGCCCACAAAAATAACTATAGGACCCGTAGCCCTACCTGGGGACCGCACACACTGTCTGAGATCCAGTGAATCCCCTCTCGGATATTTATCAAAACCCATGGTATACTTAGGAATATTCTTGGAATATTCTCTATAAACCAAATCTCTATAAATAGCTAACCCTGTAAATTATTCTAGATCGAGAATTCCAGACCAGAATCCTACTTTCTGTTTTCTAGAGCTTCTTAAGGTTTCTGGTTTTCAGACTCCCTCTGAGACTATTCCACCCTTAGTTTATTTGTAAGAAGCCTTCTTCGGCCTTTCAAGAGTAGCTCTACTTTTGACCCAAAGATAATGGATTCCAAGGTTGCGTCTTATCGCACAGAGACGTAGGCTACAACTGAACTCCGTCATCACATTCTGTGTCAACTCTCTCTCTCTCTCTCTCTCTCTCTCTCTCGCTCTTTCTCTCTCTACTCTGCTCTAGTGTTTGTGTGATAGCCAAGCACGTGACAGCGCAGCGTGCCACATCCCGAAGGGTCAAACCTTCAATCGACTGTTGGAGGGGGATTACGTACGATAGCTGAAATCCTCCCCCACAAGTTTCGAAACTGGATGTTTTGTAGGGATCGGGGGCAGTTTTATAGGCAATGGTAATTTGATAAATTTTATAACTTATCTTGACTATTTTAGTTCTTTAGCAACTAATTAAGTTGTTGCAGTTAACACGCTGAGTCATGGATCTGGACTAAGATGAAATAATTGTCAGGGCATATCCTAAAATAAAACTATTAAAAAGGATTGATTGCTATCCACCCTTTATATACATGAGTTATACATAGAGATTAGGGATTCGAGTAATAAAAGAAAAATAGGCACTAACCGCTACGATAACGTTCTTTGGTAACTCAATAAAATTCATAATTGTCTCAATTTAATCTTTTCTTTCTTTTTTATTTGGGCAAATTGGTGATACATCCATGCTAGAGGATCCGGATCACAATAAAGACGCCAAAACTTTCTAACTTTCAAATGAAATATATTTGTAAAGGACAAACTACCTCTGAGATCATATTCTACATGTGGTTGTACAAGGAAAGTATATAGAATCCAGATGTTGACACAAATCACTATAGCAATTTTTGACTGCTATAGTATATCGGACTGCTATAGCGATTTCAGAATGCTACAGTGATTTTGGTTAGGATTAGGATTCACTATTTAGGGTATGGAATTAAGATAAGGATTCGCTATTTAGGGTTATGGTTCACTATAAGGGGTGTAGAAGTATATGGTAAATGAAAGGGCATATGTGTTATTTGTATGGTTTAAAAAGTCAAACTAGTAGTTGGGGGGATTTGTCGTTTAAAGATGGATTGTTATATGGACTTTTCTCTAAGATGCTAATTTGAGTGTCCTTAAAACTAATGTAATTTTTTGTTAAAGAACTAAGTCCCCTTTTTATTTTGACTTTTCATACTCAGGCAAGGCCATTCTAATTCTCCCAATCGTAAGTGTGTGTTCAGGTGCAATTCATCCGCTGCATCGGTGGATATGATGCCATCACTTCGTTGCCGAACAAACCTTGGGTTTTTACCATGACTTAGACTTTACCCTCAATATTTCATTAATTTGACTTTACCCCCGAAAATTAGCTGTTCCGTCAGCTCACCACCCAACACTTTATTTCTTTCCGTCAGGTCACCCTTTCTCTTAGATGGTGAGTTGACGGAACAGTCAATTTTGGGGGGTAAAGTCTAACTTATGAAAATATGGGGGGTAAAGTCCAATTCAAGGCAAAACTTGGGGGGCAAAGTCAAAATAACCCTTGAAAGTTCGAATGCTTTCTGTTTTAATTTTAATTATATTATATTGCAGAAGGAGAGATATAATATATTATTTATTCTTATTCATATTTTTAAGTACATATTATAATCTATAAGATATTGTTCTATTATAATTGAAATGAAAGTAGAAGTTGAATGAGGGTACGAGTATGTCAAATATGCTAATGGATGCTGAAGTAAGTAGCTTTTTTTTTTTAATCTTTTTCATTGAATATCAAAAACACTTTTATATCTAGTCTATTTTTGGATTAATATCGATGCAAATAACTCTGATCTATTCATATTGTTTGCATCAATGGTCAGATAAGCAATGCATTGTTTTTTTTTTTTTTGGGTGTGTTGGTGTGTGTATGGAAGAGAGAGAGAGAGAGAGAGAGAGAGAGAGAGAGAGAGAGAGAGAGAGAGAGAGAGAGAGGCACATGGAAAATATAAAGATATTGCCCCTCTTACCTTATGTTTTTTCACCTTTATAATCGATCAACATGGCCTGGATATGCTTTTAAGCTCCAGTACCAACAATGTGTTTATTTGAGCTCAAATTCATAGTGACTTTTATATTAAGCCCTTGCTTGACTTTTTCAACCCCTATCAAATGACAAAAATGTCCCTATCTGTATCAACTGAATTGATCTTTGCTAACAATTCCGAAGTATCAATTTGGGCAGATTATCGATTCGGTTGCAACAGTGAAATCACTGTAGCAACCGAATTGATACTCTAAAATTTATTAATCAGTTGCGGTGATTTTGGAGTATCAATCTACGCAACAGTGAAATCACTATAGCTGCTACATTAAAATCACTAGGGCAAATCAAATTGATACTCTATTGCCCCGAATTGATACTTCGGAATAATCATTGCTACAATGGAATCACTTTAGGAGCTATAGTGTTTTGGGTCTATTATTGGGGATTTCACCTTACAACAAATGTTAACCAAAAAAAAAGTTTGCAGGTAGAATTCACCGAATTGATGCATAGTGACCAAACTGTCGATGACTCTATGCTATGCTCAAAAAAAGAAAAAGGAGGCAAATTACAAAAAGTCTCCCCTATCTATACACCTGATTTTATATTGGTCACTCTTTTTTTTTTTTTGAACAATTTGATCCTTGAACGATGCTTCGCCTGCACTTAGCCCCCTTCGTCAATTTGATCCCAAAAATGTTCTTATCAGTTTACAATAAACTCAAAATTATCTTAAAATGTTTAATTTATGTTTTACTAAGATAAGGATATTTTTGGAATAAAAGTCGACGGAGGGGGACTAAATGCATATTGTAGCATAGTCCACATATCAAATTGTAAAAAAGAAAAGGTTTAGGGACCAATCTATATAACATGGCACGACGGTTTTGTGCTAACTAGGACAAGCTGACTGGACAAAAATAAATCGAATAGATCTAACCATTCGTTCAAAAATCAACGCACAATCTCTATTTCCCCGTCAACCAACTCCCTCCCCTTGGTTTCAATCCCGACCCATTTAAACTGAACTAAACCCTTAAAATCCCGGCCCATTTAAACTGCACTAAACCTGACTGTTCATCCTGTGATCATTGTTCGCATCAACGACTATAAACCCGCCTGCTGAAATTTTGGCCACCCCAAACCATTAGGTCGATCTTGAGAAATCCGTTCAAATAGAGACAGCTGTGATTGATCGATTATAGGGGGGAGGAGGAGTTAGTCGCGCCGAAGACGCCCACTTCGTGCCAATCGGCACAGACGAGAAAATGGGTGTCTCTATGAATACCGGTGTTGTTGTCGAAAGTGTTTTGCTATCGAAGGTGTTCAGGTGTGTTGCCGCTGAACACAGCCCGCTGCAATGCCGACAAATACGGACATGCACTAGTATGAAATCAGGTGTATATTTCAAGAGAGGTTTTTATAATTTTTCAAAAAAGAAAAACCAGGCGATAGTGTGTTAGGGATCACGGTCGGCGCTGATGTGATTATGTGCTTGAATAAGAATAAATCAAGCATTAGGTGGCTGCCGTTGGATAAAAGAGGCCGCTGGTGTTGGGGCTGGTTGCCACCTATTCCTTGGGTGTTGTAACTTGGCATGCTTCGGGTGACTACCTGTCAGTTCTTGTTAGGTATAGCAGTTAAAGTCTGAAAATCCAAAAAACCGATCCGAACCAGATCCATCAATTTGGTTCTGAGTAGCGGTGGCAATCCTTAACCCGACCCGCCAACCCTATCCGAAACCGATACAAAGTTAGCAGGTTTGGGTTTGGCCTAACCAAGTTGACCTGACTGACCCGTTAATTTAATGGGTTGGGTTTGGGTTTATACGTATAACTTGATTGACCCTACTTGACCCATTTACTAAATGGGTCATGTCAACCTGTCAACAACCTAACCCGACCCGACCCGAACCAACCTAACCCGGCCCGTTTATTAAACGGGTTAAATGGGTCTAAGTTTTTTACAAACGGGTCGGGTTTGGGTTAGGCTATGTCTCAACCCGACTCCGATCCGACCCATTGCCATTTGCCACCCCTAGTTTTGGGTCGAAATTTTTTATCCGAATCTTCAGGAGGCGTCTCCCCACGCACTCTGATCCGACCCATTGAGCTATATAGGAATTTTATTTGATCAATTTTGGGCAGTTGATAGTGGTATTGCTCATAGTGAGCATTATCTCGGGTTCGATACCCGTTCTCAGCTTGGAGTGGGGCTCATGCTTGCTTGTGCAGCGATTCCTTGGGGCCAAGTGGCCCTTCTCGCGCTTCGAGTGGCGCTTCCGCTCATTCGCACGGCAAGTCTCGGGGCCAGATGGGCCCTTTCTTATCTCGGTGTGGCGCTCCCACTTGTGGTGTAGCGACTTCTGGTGGGCCACGTGGGCCTTTCTCCGATGGTTGTGTGTGCAACTGTGCACCTATGTGGTACCTCTTGGGTCTAGCAAGGGCCCCACAAGATATACCAATTTTTTTTGTTTTTTGGGGTATGAGTACTTTTCGTCAAAAAAAATTGGGTGTGAGTGTGGGTACCTCAATGCCCTTACATGATACTCAATTGCCTAGTTATATATTGTTGAGAATAAGTCCCACATCGGTAAAGGTGTGGGAGTTTCATATCTTTATATACTGTTGCCCCCTCCCTCTCATCACCGGTTTTGAGGGGACACGAGAATCGTAACATGGTATCAGAGCTAAGTCTCATCCCGTCTTACCTCCATGTGGTCCCATCGTACCCTCTTTATCCCTCAGATCGAGATCTTCTCCCTCCCTTCGATCGAGAGCTAGGCGCTGTGGGTGCAAATTTTGGCAAGAAGTCTGCAAACAGCGGGACCCACCGGCCCTGCCTGGTGAGCCCCCGAAGACAACAGCGGGACCCACCGGCCCCGCCTGGTGGGCCCCCGAGTACCACAGTGGGACCCACCGGCCCTGCCTGGTGAGCCCCCGAAGACAACAGCGGGACCCACCGGCCCCGCCTGGTGGGCCCCCGAGTACCACAGTGGGACCCACCGGCCCTGCCTGGTGGGCCCCCGAAGACTACAGCAGGACCCACCGGACCTGCCTGGTGGGCCCCCGAAGACTACAGCGGGACCCACCGGCCCTGCCTGGTGGGCCCCCGAGTACCACAGCGGGACCCACCGGCCCTGCCTGGTGGGCCCCCTAAAGACGGCAGCGGAGCCCACCAGCTTTACCTGGAGGATCCCCAGATACGACAGCAGAAACCGCCATTTACCCCGGAATTCCTCCCAGAGAATCCTATAAATAGCAGAGCCTTCGAATGTAAATGGATCGAACTCTCAGTTCTAGAACCAGAGCTCTGAGATTTCTAACTTCCCATCTTCCACCTCTCTTTGATCTTCTGATCTCTTTCGAAGAGATCAGAGTGTTTTCAATGATACTCGGTCTGTCGAGATCACTTCAACATAAGTGTTAGTGAATTCGGGTTGCTCCCTATAGCACGGAGACGTAGGCTTCGGCTGAACTCCGAGATCATATCTCTCGTGTCAAATCTCTGATTGCATCTCTCTGTTTACATATCAAAAGCTTCAACTTCGATCAACAGATCGACCAACGATCTTCAACATCAACTTCAACTCCAATTGACTGGTGCTGCGAAAGTCTTCGGGTCGGCACGAAGATTTTCCCCCACAGTTTGGCGCCGTCTGTGGGATCCGAGCAAAAAGTCTAGCTCTCCGCTACTACTCGATCGGTTGAGCATACAACCAATCTTGATAGCCAAACTTCCTCGCCTCCTCGGTTGATCAGACAACTGATCGAACGTCGGCACTCTCGTTGCACCCTTCGCTCTCTGAATGGCGAGGACAAAACACCAGGGTCAACCAGAAGGAAGTAACACTCAACAACAACCTCGTCCCGAGACTCATTCAATGAGTCAAAGGCTCAACTTCGGACAGCCCCTTGCTGTCCCCGAGATGGGGGTTCGTTCAGGGAGTGGGAGATCTGTCGATCGACCGATCGCTCACCCTGCACGACAGTCAATTGGGCAAACAGCCCCCTCTCCTGCTGAAGACCCTCCATCGACCTACCAAATTTCTGCAGTCGACTTTCAACTGCTCCAATTGGCGAAGCAAAATGCCACCCTCACAGCTGAGAGGGATGCTCTGAAGAAAGCAGCTTCCGAGGCTGGGATCGCTCTACCTATTCCCTCTACAAGTGAGAGGGTTGATCTTCCTCGACATTCAATTCACTCCGAGCAACGGAGGTCAATGGGCACTGCTGCCCTCGAGAGGATCCGACGCGACCCAACTCCCTCTGCTGCCCCATGGAAGCAGAGTGTTTGGGACCGTCTCAACGATGAATCTTCCCAATCTTCTTCCGACCGCAACTGCGACAAGAACGCGCCTTCAAAGCTCAACATACTAAGGAAGCACCACATAAAAGGCGCTCCTTCAAAGAGTAGAGTCTCCCCTTCCATTCCACTTCAACGTGGGCTTGGATCGGACCTCCGACATAGACTTCAACCGGCGAATACTTCAATGCCTGAGCAAGACCTTGCGATCTTGCCTCTTGACCCACCTCTAGGTCGAGGACACGGTCGTAGGGACGGGTACTCCTCTGCCGGGCCTCTACATCGAAGCCTCTTCGAGTCAACTTTTCCGAGGGGATGGAGAACTCCTATCCTCCCTAAATTCAACTGCATCAGAGGAGATCCTACTCTCCATATCCTCGCATTCAAGCAAGCTCTAACGCCGCACGAAGAAGAAAACAACGTGCTCTGCCGCACCTTCGCAGGAAGTCTCGATGAGCCATCACTCGACTGGTATCACAATCTCCGAGCTGGGTCCATCACCCAGTTCGGTGTTTTGGCAAACCTTTTCGTGCATCATTACCAGCTCAACTTAAAGCCGGAGAAGAAGCTCGACTCCCTCTATCGTCTAAGGATGGGTGCTGACGAGAGTCTCCGCAGCTTCACGAGGAGATTTCGCAACGAGCATGCTACTCTCTCTGGAAGACATCTGGATGATGAAGCCATCATGCTGGCTTTCCAGAACGCCCTCCGCTTCGACCTACATACCTACAACGACTTCATCCGCAATCCCCCTCCTTCTCTGGGTGCAATGTTTGATCGAATTCAGAGGAAGATTGAGGTTGAAGATGATCAAGTCACTCGAAAAGGGCGAGAGTCGAAGAGAAGGCCTACTGAGAGAGAAGTTTCCAAGTATGCTGCCAAAGCCCACAATGCTGAGGCAGCAGCCCCTCCAGCCAACAAGCGGTCAAGAAATGATGGACGTCGATCTCCTCCAAAGAAGACCACTTTCACCGAGTGGAATTTACCAATCGAGCAAATCCTCGATCGCATTCAGCACGAAGAGTTCCTCCGATGGCCTAGTCCACTGCAGCCCGACACCAAGTTCACTGCAGATAAAACAGTCTACTGTGATTTCCATCGCAGTCATGGGCATTCTACCGATCAATGCCACCGGCTAAAGTATCATTTGGAAGATCTGCTACGTATAGGACATCTCCAAGAATTTGTCAAAGGCAGGCAAGATCATTCCGTCAAGCATCGACGGTGAAGGTCTCCCTTGAGATTGAAAGATCTGGGGGTTAGAGATGGTCAACTTTCAAGCAACCATTCGTATTGCCAGAAAACACAGCAGCAGGAAACTAGTTCCCAACTGGGAAAGTCCAGACATGATCGAAATCAGGAGAAAGCAAAGGATCCTATCAATTGCCACGAGCTTGGAAAGCTAGACATCTCAAAATGCTCTATCCTTGATGTAAATTCCAAGCTGGATAAAGATTGCTTTCAAATGTTCATCTTATCGATTCAAATTCTGGAGCAGTTATCTACATTCAAATTCAAAGTTAGCTGCATTCAAATTGCCAGGTCGTTTAACAAGTTTGGGTGATTGAGTTGCGACTCAACCCCTCACAGGCAAATGTTAAACGGTTTCGGGTTGTGCAACAATACAACCTTCAAGTTACTGGTCATTTAACGAGTTTGGGAGTTTGTGTTGCGACACTACCCCTTACGTGCAAACGTTAAATGACTTTCAATTTCAATATCGTCTACCAAGTTTGGGTGTTTGAGTTGCGACTCAACCCCTCACATACAAATGTTAACGATTTTAAGTTGTGCTACAACAACCTTCAATTTCAACATCGTCTAACAAGTTTGGGTGCTTGAGTTGCGACTCAACCCCTCACATACAAATGTTAACGATTTCAAGTCATGCTCCAACAAAGTTCAATTTTCAAGTTACTCAACAGTTTGGGTGATCGAGTTGCGACTCATCCCTTTACATTCAAGTGCGTATATATATTCAAAACATTTTCCAGAACACAGCATTCAAAGAGTTCAAACACAAGATATTCAATTTCAAGCACCAGAAAGATATCTTCTATTATCAAAAATTGGTCAAGTACAATGTCGAGCTGCTACATATCAAAAGTTTACAAGTGTAAACAACAAAGAAAAAGGCAGAAACACATCAGGGCTTGGCTACGCTTGGAGCGCGCGACTTCTCCCCTTCAGATTCGCCACGAGCCTTGCTCGCAACCGAAGCTTTAGAAGATCAGACACTGCTGACATGTGCCCTGAGTGCCTCTGCCGCTTTCTCAGCTGTCTCCTTGTAAATCTTGCATTCAGACAGCGCATGCTCCAACGCCTTCTTGGAAGTCTCCTCTTCGGCCGTAAAAGCAGCGTGTTGAGCAGCAAGTTGTTCTTTCAGCTCCTTGATCTCGTTGGCACGACCACAGGACACGTCCTCAACCTTGACGATCCGATTCTTCAAGGATTCGAGTTCGTGACTCTGCGCCTCGCAACGGTCCTGCAGCCCCTTGATCTCCAGCTTCCCCTTGCGAAGATCCTCAATCTTGGTCTTGAGAGAGATTTTCTTCGAAGACAGGAGTTCCCTCAGCCTATCTCTCTCCTCGCTCACAGCCTTCAGTTTGGCCGTCAAACGGGTTACCTCGGATGCGGCCTCCCGTTCTCCTGCCTTCCTGGAAAGCTTGCTTGCGATTCTCAAACAGGCTGAGTTCTGCAAATGGACAAAGAGTTAGAATTATTCTGAAGATACAATTCGAACAATAGAACAGAGCATATGCACATACCACTATTTCAAGCCGATCGAAGGCTTCTTCAAAAGTAGCTTCCGGAAGATTGCAAAGCTTCCGGATCGCGTTAGTGGGATGATTGATGTCAACATCACCCAAACTCCTTATCTTCTTCTTAGCCGGGCCAGCAGGTGTACCTACAATCCATGCAGCAATTCTAAGTGTTAGTATATTTTCAAGCTTCAAAGACAAGGAAGTCAATCAAAACAGGTTAGTACAGATACCTGAAGCCTCGACTTGAGGAGCCTTTTCCTTCCCACTGTCGGAGCTCTTACCCTTGGGGGTCGATTTCTCCTTGATGGGGGTTGGCTCTGGCAAGGGTTGGGGGGTAGCATCACCCACCCGGCTTCCTCTCTCCATATGAGCAGGAGAGGGAACATCCCGAGGAGGTGAGGCTCCCCCTTCGTCTTCTCGCCCACTCGAATTATCGAGCCCTGCCACCATGGCTGCTACCTCCTCAGCCAGAGACCGTGAAGGGGGTGGGGGTTGTTCAACCTCCACACCCCCACTCGTAGTTGCCCATTCCAGACGGGGAACCTCGGGAGGTATTTGATCGAGGGGTGTGGGGTTGCTTCCAACCCCACCACTCCCCGATATCTTGATCTTGAAGCGCAGCGGGTTCTTTTTCAGCTCCCCGAAGTCGTAAGTAGGAATCACCTTGGGGCCATCGCCCATTGCATCCATTACCCCCTCCATTTTGCGAGCCTTTGCCTCATCTATAAGGATCGGCTGCAATTCCTCGTCAGCACCACCAGTGGGGGTGGGAGGAATTTCTTCCTCGCCACCCCCATGTCCTTGACCACCATCAGTGGGGGTGGGAGGAATCTCTTCCTCACCACCCCCATCTTCATCATCCTCATCTTCACCATCATCTTCCTCGTCACTGCCTGTGCCCTCAACATCCTCATCTCCGCCCTCCTCCTCCCTCTCTACCTCCTCTTCTTCATCTTCATCCTTCTTTTTCTCCTCATCCTCCTCCTGTTTGATGGGGATTTTCCTCTTTTTCTTTGCTGGGCCTTGGCGAGGTATCACCAATTTCTCCTCTGAAGGAAGTGCGCGCCTGGCTCCATAAACCTTCTTCTCGAATCGAAGCCTTCTAACAATTTTTCCAGACTGAGGGTCCTCCTCGTAATCGGAGTAGATGACCTCATTATCTTCACAGCGAAGCTTCGATCGGTGGAGGAGGTTGGCCTTGCCATGTCGGACTGGGCAATTCGAAAATTGCTTCCACGATCTAGTCCCACATGTCAACTCCAAGAAGAGGTTGTCAAGGACCCCTACTCGCTCTGGAGGCCAAGAGAGAGCTCCTCCTGTGCAGTACATATCAATCTCTTCATGCACTTTGTATCGGGGAACCTCAGGAACAGACATCGGGGTCCAGGCACCAGACACCGACAACGGCCAGTCAGTGTAAAGCTTATCAGAACCGATAGTGTCAGCGATCGGCCTAAGAGCAGACACACCCGTCAGATAGTAGAATGGGCTGTCTTTCCTCCAGGCCCATCGGTAGTGATAGAAGAAATACCCCAGCTCGATTCGGGCTTCTTCACCTTCAGGGAGGCTGGAGTAGCATTCCCTTAGCTCCTTCTGAAAGTCCGACTCTACGCGACAGAAAGCGTAGATGATCCTCCAGGAGTTTCCAGTGACCTGCCCGGGACAGAGACCGGAGGCGTTCAGCAACCTCGCGGCGAAAGGCAGCAGCGGAAGGCGCAGTCCACAGTTGAGCTGGCCGCTCGTGACGATGGTTCCCATCACTTGCTCCTTGCTCGCCCACGAGACAAAGATTGTCCGCCTATCAACGCCGAAGGCGGATAAAACTCCAGGGAGCGCTGGTCGAGCCTTTCCTTCTGTGAAAAATGACAGCAACTCCTGCAGCTTCTCCCTCTTGACATCTGTAAGTCTGCTGCCGATGTTGTACCCAAACTCCATCTCCGCCTCCAAAGGTAGCTGCGGGCAGAGGACAAACTTTGCCTTGGGGATCTGCTCTGGCCTTGACGGTGCAGAAGCAAATCCCACTCCTTGATGCCTCTTGCCCAGTTGGCCAAGCTCGATCAATTCTGCCCTGCCTTTGCCTCGGCCCTTCGGAACAGAAGAGACCTCGACAACTTCCTTGCCCTTCCTCTTGGAAGGAACACTCTTCTTCGAATTGCCCGAAGATGCCATTTGACCGATCGAAAGGAGACAAAGAACAAGGGAGAGGAAGCAAAGAGTCTGGACTTCGAAAAATTCTGAAAGCGTGAGGCGAAAATGACAGCGAGAAAAACTTATATATCCAGGGTAAAACGGTACGCAAATCGAGAAGACACGTGTCTTCACCATATCAAATCGCGTGTTTTTGCAGGTACATGTGGCATCCATCCGTAGCAAGCGCTAAATCAGGCGAACAGTCGGACCAGACGAAGCGTCAGACCCATCGGTCCACGTAAACCAACGATTCAAGCAAGCCACCGGTCTAAGTAAACCGGACCGCCGGTTCAAAGCCACATTCCGGCAAACACAAGATTCAAAGCAGAGAAAATCAAACACCATCGATATTCAAGACTGCCAAAAATCAAAGGAGTAGAACAAACTATGCCACTTCTTCAAAAGTACAGGTTCAAGACTCAAACCTTGACCGGCTGATTTTAGCTGAAAGGTCAAATATGACCGATCGGCCAAAATCAAACGATCGGTCGATTTTCTACTAGATCTGGCAAAAAACTAAGGTTTTTTGCCGATCACCCAAACCTTGACCGGCTGATTTTAGCCGAACGGTCAAATATGATCGTTTGGCCAAAATTAACCGATCGGTCGATTTTCTACTAGATCTGGCAAAAAACTGAGGTTTTTTGCCGATCACCCAAACCTTGACCGGCTGATTTTAGCCGAACGGTCAAATATGACCGATCGGCCAAAATCAACCGATCGGTCGATTTTCTACTAGATCTGGCAAAAAACTGAGGTTTTTTGCCGATCACCCAAACCTTGACCGGCTGATTTTAGCCGAACGGTCAAATATGACCGTTCGGCCAAAATCAACCGATCGATCGATTTTCTACTAGATCCGGCGAAAAACTGAGGTTTTTTGTTGATCACCCAAACCTTGACCGGCTGATTTTAGCCGAACGGTCAAATATGACCGTTCGGCCAAAATCAACCGATCGGTCGATTTTCTACTAGATCCGGCGAAAAACTAAGGTTTTTTGCCGATCACCCAAACCTTGACCGGCTGATTTTAGCCGAACGGTCAAATATGACCGTTCGGCCAAAATCAACCGATCGGTCGATTTTCTAATAGATCTGGCAAAAAACCATGTTTTTCGACCGATCACTCAATCTTGACCGGTTGAAATTGACCGTTCGGTCAAAATTTAACCGATCGGTCAAATTTAACCGATCAGTCAAATTTGACCGATCGGTCAAAATTGACCGAACGGTCAAAATCAACCGATCAGGCAATTTTCCACTGGATCGGTCAAAAAACCATGTTTTTTGACCGATCACCCAATCCTTGACCGGTTGAAATTAACCGTTCGGTCAAATTTAACCGATCGGTCAAATTTGACCGATCGGTCAAAATTGACCGAACGGTCAAAATCAACCGATCGGGCAATTTTCCACTGGATCGGTCAAAAAACCATGTTTTTTTGACCGATCACCCAATCCTTGACCGGTAGAAATCGACCGTTCGGTCAAAATTAACCGATCGGTCAAAATTGACCGAACGGTCAAAATTGACCGAACGGTCAAAATTGACCGATCGGTCAATTTTGACCGAACGATCAAATTTGACCGAACGGTCAAATTTAACCGAACGGTCAAATTTGACCGAACGGTCAAATTTGACCGAACGATCAAAATTGACCGATCAGTCTATTTTAACGCTAACACTCGACAAAGCTCCTCTGTGTGTGTGACAGGGGGTCGTTAGCTTTGCACCACGAATCCAAGCCAGCCAGATGATCTCTAGCTAACTTGGAGGGGGTAACTGTGGGTGCAAATTTTGCCAAGAAGTCTGCAAACAGCGGGACCCACCGGCCCTGCCTGGTGAGCCCCCGAAGACAACAGCGGGACCCACCGGCCCCGCCTGGTGGGCCCCCGAGTACCACAGTGGGACCCACCGGCCCTGCCTGGTGAGCCCCCGAAGACAACAGCGGGACCCACCGGCCCCGCCTGGTGGGCCCCCGAGTACCACAGTGGGACCCACCGGCCCTGCCTGGTGGGCCCCCGAAGACTACAACAGGACCCACCGGACCTGCCTGGTGGGCCCCCGAAGACTACAGCGGGACCCACCGGCCCTGCCTGGTGGGCCCCCGAGTACCACAGCGGGACCCACCGGCCCTACCTGGTGGGCCCCCTAAAGACGGCAGCGGAGCCCACCAGCTTTACCAGGAGGATCCCCAGATACGACAGCAGAAACCGCCATTTACCCCGGAATTCCTCCCAGAGAATCCTATAAATAGCAGAGCCTTCGAATGTAAATGGATCGAACTCTCAGTTCTAGAACCAGAGCTCTGAGATTTCTAACTTCCCATCTTCCACCTCTCTTTGATCTTCTGGTCTCTTTCGAAGAGATCAGAGTGTTTTCAGTGATACTCGGTCTGTCGAGATCACATCAACATAAGTGTTAGTGAATTCGGGTTGCTCCCTATAGCACGGAGACGTAGGCTTCGGCTGAACTCCGAGATCATATCTCTCGTGTCAAATCTCTGATTGCATCTCTCTGTTTACATATCAAAAGCTTCAACTTCGATCAACAGATCGACCAACGATCTTCAACATCAACTTCAACTCCAATTGACTGGTGCTGCGAAAGTCTTCGGGTCGGCACGAAGATTTTCCCCCACAGGCGCTCTGCGGGCGAGCAGATGTTGAGAATAGTCCCACATCGGTAAAGGGGTGGGAGTTCCATGTCTTTATATTATGTTGCCTCCTACCTCTCATCACCGGTTTTGAGGGAACACAGGAATCGTAACATGGTATCGGAGCTAGGCCCCACCCCATCACCCTTCCATATGGTTCCGCCACACCCTCTATCTTCCTCCGATCAAGCGGCGCTCTGCGTGTGGCCAGGTGTTGAGAATAAGTCTCACATCGGTAAAGGGGTGGGAGTTCCACGCCTTTTATATATTGTTGCCCTCTTCCTCTCATCATCGGTTTTGAGAGTTTCACATCTTTATAGACTTGAGGAACCAGATAGATAGGCAGAGGGATCAATGCCGACCAGGGAGCCCAGTCCGTCTAAGTAGAGAGGAGGAGATCAGTGTGTGTGGGGAGATGCCACCTGAAGATCCGATCGTCGTTGAAGGAGGCCATGATGCGGAAACGTTAATATCTAATCGGTGCACAGTGAGGAGGACGACAGCGGGCTGCATGCAAGGAGAGGCCAGGCTAACGTTAGGCTGGATGCGGAGGAGGGGCTGGACAGCGTCGGTCTGGACGCAGAGGAGAGGATGGTCGGGTGGCGTCGAGCTGCACGCAAAGGAGAGGAGGTCCAAACCAACACCGGTCCTCCCCTCCTCTCCTAGGCGTGCAGCCCGATGCCACCCCTCCCCTCCCCTCCTCTGCGATGCCGACCCGGCCCTCCTTTCCTCTGCGTGCAATCCGACGTCGCCCATCCCTCCTCTCATCTGTGTCTAGATCGACGTTGCCCCTGACCCTCCTCCGCATTCAGCCTGATGTTGGCCCCACCTCTCCTTGCGTGTAGCCCACTGCCGTTCTCCTCACTGTGCACTGATTAGGGATTAACACTCCCGCATCATGTCCTCCTTCAATGATGATCGGATCTTCGAGAGGCGTCTCCCCACACGCACTGATCTCCTCCTCTCTACTTAGACGGACTGGACTCCCTGGTAGGCATCGATCCAGAACGAGCTAGAGGGCCAGTTCCTCTACCGTCACCTCTTCCATGTTGTCCTACCCTCCGAGGACATCGATGCCCTCTACACACCCGGGACGCCGGCATCATCTGTCAAGAACGCCGACGGCACTACGTCCGAGACCACTGCCATGCCGGCAGTTCTTCCCTCCACTGAAGATCTTCAGCGTGTGACGGCTCACTGGTGTTATAATTAAGGATGCATACGTCAAGGCTTTCCTTATCGCCTTGATGGACACCTCCTTATGCAGTGAACTGGTTGCCTTTTCAACTGCATGTGCTATCTGGATGCACCTTTGCGGCCTCTTTGTTCAGTCAGACGGCACACGCGAGGCTCGCTCAGTAGGGTACCTAGCGTGTGAAGACATACTACACTTTCATGGGGACCATCTATCAAGAGCTCGAGCAGATGGAGCTTGGACCCAATGCCTCGGCACTAGAGGTCCAACTATTCCGGAAACACCGAAAGGTTCACTTTTTTCTTGCTGGACTCGCATCGGCTCTTTAGCCCTGGTCGGGCAACTGCTATACCGGACCCCCTTTCCTCGTCTTACCGAGGTCGTCGCCGCACTCCTTTCTAAGCAATCCCAGCTAGAGAGCATCGGCACCACCCCAGCTCCTCCTGCCCCGGCTACTGCTACATCCCACGACGGGGCTCTTGCCACCGCTTCTCGCTCCTTTGTTCCAACATCGACACCGCCACCGGTTCCTCCTCGCTCTGGTGGGCGCTCTGGTGGTCATGGTGGGCGCTCTGGTGGTCATGGTATACCACCCTACTGCACTTACTGCCACAAGCAAGGCCGCTTGGTCGAGATGTGCTGGACTCTTCATCTTGAGAAGTATATCGGACCTCCTGGCCAAGGGAAACTTGTTCGTGATTCTCTTCCTACTTATGCTGCACTCGTTGAGCCCGTCTCTACTGCAGATCATACTCAACAACAATTTCAATTGTACCAATAGTTTAAATAGTTCCAGCAGCATCAGATGAGCTCCGGTGTCTCCTCCTCGTCTGTACCACCTAATGCCTACTTGGCCAACTCTGGTACTCCCTTTCCATGGGTGCTGGATTCTGGGGCCTCCCAATATCTCACCTATGACTTATATGTCCTTACTTCTGCGGCTAGGGTAGCTTTGATTTCATCCTCCTAACATCACTCCCTCTGCCTATATATCTGGTTCCTCTCCTCATGGGTCCTGTTGCACCCTCCCTCTCTCGTCTCCACCATCGGTTCCTCCGCCTCTGACTGAATATATTATCACAGTCCTAGAGTGTCGCTATCCTCTGCACGACCATCGCCCGACTACCAGACTTAACTTATTTGTTGTTGTTCGCTCTTATACTCCCTTCTACTAGGCTTTTCTTACCGCTATTTATGCCACTTCTTCAGAGCCCCGATCTTATCGTGTGGCTGGTCAGTACCCCGAGTGGCAGAGAGCTATGGTTGAGGAGCTTCAGCTATTTTCTCAGACAAGAACCTGGTCTGTTTTCCCTCTCCTTGATGGAGTCAAGCCTGTCAGCTGCAAATGGGTCTACAAGGTCAAACACCGACTTGATGGATCTATTGAGCGGCACAAAGCCTTGCTTGTTGCTCGCAATTTTACTCAGGAGGCTGGGATTGTCTATGATGAGACTTTTGCTCTGATTGCTCAGATG
The DNA here is from genome assembly GCA_947650365.1 of Chamaelirium japonicum. Classification (NCBI taxonomy): domain Eukaryota; kingdom Viridiplantae; phylum Streptophyta; class Magnoliopsida; order Liliales; family Melanthiaceae; genus Chamaelirium; species Chamaelirium japonicum. The sequence goes on from OX393550.1 coordinate 90,839,616, forward strand.
ACTATCGTTCACACTCTTCTTGTCGTTGCTTCTACACGACAATGGCCTCTGTTTTAGATGGATGTGAGAATATCTTTCTTCACAGCACCCTTTATGAGGTTGTTTACATGCAACCGCCTCCGATCTACTCCACTCCTCCTCAGCACGTCTGCCTTCTCCACTGCGTGGTCTATGGCCTGGAGCAGGCACTCCACGCTTAGTTTGAGTGTTTTCGTAGTATTGTTCATCAGATTGGTTTCTTCACGAGTTACCATGATCACTCTTCATTTGTGCGGTCCTCACCGCGATGGCGGGTTCTCCTTCTCTATGTAGATGACATGATCATCACAGGCGATGATGTTGCTGGCATTGCATCGCTCCAAGCTTATCTTCAGCAACAGTTTCAGATGAAGGATTTTGGTCATCTTCGCTATTTCCTTGGCCTTGAGGTAGCACAGAGTTGGGAAGGCATCCTCGTCTCTCAGCAGCAATATACTTTAGATATTATAGCTCGAGCTACACTTGTTGATCAGAAGGTTGCAGATGCACCTGAGAAGCTTAATGCTAAGCTTCATCCCACAAACGGAGAGCCTCTTTTCGATGCTACACGACAAGCAGATAGCATGACAACTTGTCTACTTGGGCATAACCAGAACTGACATTGCTCATGCGGTCAGCATTGTCAGCCAGTTTGTTCAAGCCTCTCGCTCTGCACACTATGCAGCCCTTCTGAGAATCCTTCGGTACCTACGAGGTATCATCACTCGATCCCTCCTTTTGCCTACCAACTCCTTACTGATTCTTCGGGCCTTCTCCGACGCTGATTGGGCCAGTGATCCTACTACTCGATGCTCCACCACAGATTTTGATGGGGCATGGGAATCGTAACATGGTATCAGATCTAAGTCCCACCTCATTTCCCCTCCATGTGATCCCATCGCACCCTCTTTCTCCCTTCGATCAAGATCTTCTTTCTTTCTCAGATCGAGAGGCACTATGCGTATAGGCGAGTATTGAGAATAGTCCTACATCAGTAAAGGGGTGGGAGTTTTATGTCTTTATATTATGTTGCCCCCTCCCTCTCATCACCGGTTTTGAGGGGGCACGAAAATCGTAACATATGTTTTTTCTATATAATAACTTAGTAAATTAGAAATAATTAAAAATTAAAAAAACTATTAGTGTGAATAGTACCTATGGGTACTGTTCATAGACATAACGCACGTACCAGATGGTAAACCTCCCCTTGTGCCGACCTCTCCCTCTCCCTCTCTCCTCTCATAAGTCTCTCTCTTATGTCTCCTTCCCTTTCATATTTTCTCTCATCCTAATCTCTTTTCCATTAGGTCACAATTGCTCTCTTCTTCCTATCAGGTGAGTTTTTCTCTTTTCTCTCATGTTTCTCTTCTTCTTCTTCTTCTTCTTCTTCTTTTTTTCTTCTCTCACTATCTCTCTCTCTCTCTCTCTCTCTCTCTCTCTCTCTCTCTCTCTCTCCAATCTCTCTGGTTTTAAAATCTTTCTAAATCATTTATCTCTCTCTCTTTCTGTCTCTCTCTCTCACACGCACACACCTGGATTCTCTCTTCTCCTCACTCTGAAATTAATAAAATCTCTTTCCTTTCTCTCTAAAATCCTTATCTTTTATCTCTTATTCTCTCTAAATATTGTAGTAAAATATATCCCTCAAATTACTTTTTTCTCTCTCGTTACTTCTTCCTCTAAATACATACATTTTTTGTGTGATTTTGATTGATTAAAAATATGTAGTATCTAATTTCTCTTGTATAATTGACTAGTGCATGCCCGTGCCTGTCGGCACCTGCAGTGGACTGCCTTCGGCAGCTACACGCCTGTTAACAATGCAACGAGTCGCCATCAGTGGCAACATACCTGTCGGCAATGCAGCGGGCCGTCTTTGGTGGCAAGACACCCCTCAGGCATCACCACCCCCACCCATACTGTCTTATTCGACGCAACACACCTGACCGTCTTCGGCAACAAAACATTTTGGCGGCAAACACCGGCCTTGCCCCGACGGACTGAGAGAGACAGAGAGAGAGAGAAACGAAAACAGATACGGAGAGAGAGAAAAAGATTGTGGTAAGATAGAGAGAGAGAGAGATGGAGAGAGACAGAGAGAGAGATTGGGGGAAGAGAGAGACAGAGAAATAGAAAGAGAGAGAGATCGGGGGAAGAGAGATAGCGAAAGAAAGAGATCGGGGGAAGAGAGAGAGACGGAGAGAAAGAGAGAGAGTAAGGCTGGCAATGGGTCAGGTCTTGTCGTGTTCGTGTCATGTCCAAAACCCCTAAACCTGGACCTGACCCATTTAACTAATCATGTCACGCTAACCTCGTACCCGACCCATTTATAATCGGGTAAACCCAGTAAGACCCGTTTAAATATTTTTATTTATTTTTTTAATTTTATATTTCATTGTAACTCACCATCATGGATGTTCTGATCACAGCCATCCGTTGAACCCATCGTACACTGTGATCGGATGCTGGGTAGACTTGACCTGACCCATTGATTTTTAAATGGGTAAAAGACAAAACCCAAACTCGACCCATTTACTAAACCTCTTAGTCGTGTCGACCTGTTTATGACCCGAACCCATTTAACCTAGACCCACTAATTTCATGTCTGGTCTGCCATATCGGGTCCAAAATTGTCAGCCCTCATAGAAAGAGATCGAGGGAAGAGAAAGCGAGATGGAGAGAGAGAGAGAGATCGTGGGATAGAGAGAGAGATGAAGACCAGAGAGAGATACGGAGAGAGGAGAGAGATCGTGGGGAAGAGAGAGATGGAGAGAAAGAGAGAGACGGAGAGAGAGAGAGGTCGGGGAAAGAAAGAGAGAGACTGAGGGAAGGAGAGAGAGTGTGAGAGAGAGTGAAAGATGGAGAGAGATAGAGAGAGCAGAGAGAGAAAAAGAACGGGGAGAGAGAGACGAAGAGAAAGAGAGAGAGAGAAAGAGAGAGATACAAAGAGAGATCAGGAGAAAAGAGAGAGGGAAACCCGGACAGAGAGAGAACCGGGAGAGAGAGAGAGTTTAGGGAAGAGAGAGAGAGACGGGGAGTGAGAGAGATTAAGCGAAGAGAGAGATACGAGTGGAGAGAGAGAGATCGGGGGAAGAAAGAGAAAGACGAAGAGAGAGGGAGATCAGGGAAGAGAGATAGAGAGATTGGCGGAAGCAAGAATGAATGACTGCGAACACGTGTGCGAGAGAGTTTTGTCTAGTCAGCTTGATCCGTTTTGTCCTAGTCAGCTTTTTTGTTATATTTTGTCTAGTCAGCATGTAGACCGCCAACCCTTGTTATACAGCCTAGTGCATGCCCGTGTCTGTCGGCACTGCAGCGGGTCGCCTTCAGCGGCAAGACACCCACTGAGCATCGTCACCCCCACCCACACCATCGTATTCGGTGGCAACACACCTAAGCGTCTTCAACAGCCACACACCCCCGACTGCCTTCAGCGGCAACACATCTTAGTAATAGTGCATGCACGTGCATGTCGGCACTTGGGTGTGAATAGGTTTTTTTTTTTTTTTTTTTTTGGGGGGGGGGAGGCGATCTTACCGGCGCGAGAGGACGGCGTGAAGGGAGGGGATCACAGTTTTCTGATTTGGGGTTAGGGCGTGAGCATTTTTTTTTTTTTTTTGAGATAAGCTAGGTTTTTAAAAAAAATTGTATTACCGATTCTCTCTATGTTTCTGTGTTAGTCTTTGTCAGTTTGAATGTTTTGTCTAGTCAGCATGCATGTTTTTGTCTTGTCAGCTACATCTTAGTTATAGTGTATGCTCTTGCCTGTCGACACTCGGGTGTGAACATTGTTTTTTTTTTTTTTTTTTGGGAGCGGGGGGGGCGATTTTATCGGTGCAAGAGGGGGGTGTTTTTTTTTTGAGATGAGTTGGGTTTTTTTTATTTTATTTGTATTACCGATTATCTCTATGTTTCTTCATTAGTTTGAATGCTTTGTCTAGTCAGCATGCGTGTTTTTGTCTAGTCAGTGTTCCATTTTGTCTAGTCAGGACAATATCGCCGTGCTATATTATATAGATAATTCATCGACCCTTATGGTAGCCTTTTGAGCTCATGGTACATGTCCAACATTCCTGTGGTGAAGCATGCATGTTATCCGGAAGTGACATCACTTAGCAATTATCATCCATGGTTTTAAGTTTTTATTCAAACTATACTTCATTTCGAAAAGAATATAAGAGGGTGTTTGGCATGAGAAAATGTTGTTCTGCTTAAACCTCATCCAGAAGAGAATAATTGTGGCAATTCCTATTTTCAATGTAATATAGTGGTTCAATGTTTCGGTTAGCATAGAAATTGATGGAGTGATAAGTTATTGTTCCAAAGTCCTTCATTCTATCGGAACAGATAGTATCCGTTGATTTTAAAATATATATAGAACTGCGGATAGAAATGGGTGGGTCCAGAATGATGCCAAACACCCCCCTATGTTCCATCTATTCTCTTACTATGTAAAGAAATAAATTCAAGAAGCTAACTTATGTTCCCTTCTTTAGATGTGATCGTGGAGTTTTGTAAATATTTGTACTTTATGTTTTCAGTTATAGCTTAGTTGCTTTTGTTTCTAAATATTTGTACTCTGTGTTTTCAGTTGGGGACTTGTTAAACAAACTTGTCTTGGAAGTGACTTTACACTAAACCCAATGTTGTTTGTCCTTTCGCTTAAATTAAAGAATATGTTTTGGTAAATATTTTTTGAAATAGATATTAGGTTGAAGGGAGTCCTAATCCTCTATGGTTCTTCCTTTTCCTTCAATCGGTCGGTCCAGTGAGCATCATAGTCACGCAATGGCAGGCACCCCGATAAGTGTATCGCACCCAGCAGCCTGAATTGAATCTCCATCGGATGGCTGTGAATTAGATTTTCTTGGATGCATAGATAGGAGTCACATGTTTGATTCATATTCTATACGTATATATAATGTTAGCTTTAATTTGTCAACATTTGAATAGAGATTACAGGTGGTTTAATAGAAATTTTAAGACTGCACTGTAGCTGAAGGTTCACATTTGAATAGAGATTGTTGGGTTTGGCCCATCGAGATTACTTGTGATGGTCAATTTCATTAGGAGCAATAAGTTATCAAGAATTGTTGGGTTTGGTTCATCGAAGCCCGCAGGAACCTAGACCCAAGCCCGAACCCATGTTCACCTGGGCGTTGAATTTGGCAGAGGGCGGGCTTGGGGGGCTACTACAGGTTCGCCCAGGCATCGAATTTGGGTGCCCGAGTGCGGGTTTCCAGCAACGGATTGGGGTCGGGTTTCGGGTATTTTGGGACCGCGGGATCAGTTTTTTGGCCGATTATTGGGTGTTTCTAGGTATCCATGGGTCTACTTTTGCTCTCCTATTTAAGGAAGCAAGGGTGGCTTAGGGTTGGAGAGGGAAGAACTCTTGGGATCACCATTGACGGCTACATGGAGATCGATATTGATATCGTCTATGAATAAGAAGGTTCGCAGGAGAAAATAAAAGGATGAGAAAGGGGGGGGGGGGGGGGGGGTGGAAGGGGGGAATTGAAGGCTCATGGCGATGGTGACATGGTGGAGTGTGGCTTCTCGGTAGATGGCTGAAATAACGGATTGAACGACGAGGAAAGAAGAAAAGCATGGTTTAGGGTTTGCTGCAATGATAGAAGAGAGAGGAATGAAGGAAAAGAGAAACAGAAGAAAAAGAAAGGGAAGAAAGATGATGGAGGAAATTGATATGATAGTCAATTCCATTAGAAGCAATAAGTTACCAAGAATTGTTGGGTTTGGCCCATCGAAGCCCGCACCCGAAGCTTGCAAGAAACCAGACCCAAGCCCAAACTCAAGTTCGTCCAGACGCCCAACCCAGGTTCGCCTGGGCATCAAATTTGGCAGAGGGCAGGCTGGGGGTTGCTACAGGTTTTCCCAGGCGTCGGATTTGGGTGCCCGGGTTTCATGGAACAGGCTGGGGTAGAGTTTCAGGTGTTTTGGGACCGCGGGATCAGTTTTTTGGCCGATTTTTGGGTGTTCCTAGATATCCATGGGTCTACTTTTGCTTCCTATTTATGGAAGCAAGGGTGACTTAGGGTTGGAGAGGGAAGAACTCTTGGGATCGTCATTGACAGCTATGTACAGATCGAGATCGAGATCGAGATCATCTACGAAGATGAAGGTTCGCTAGAGAAAAAAAAAGATCCGGCCGGGGGGGGGGGGGGGGGGGTCCTCGGGTCTTGAAGGCTTAGGGCGATGGTGACACGGTGGAATGTGGCTTCTTGGTAGATGGCTGAGATAGCGGATTGAAAGACGAGGAGAGGAGGAAAACCTGATCTAGGGTTTGTCGTAAGGAGAGAAGAAGAAGGAAAGAAGGAAGAGAGAAAGAGAAGAAAATGAGAAGGAAGGAAGAATATGGAGGAAATTGATATGGTGTGGGGATCATCTTCCAGGTTCTTCCGCTTCTACTTCGAGGCTTTCATCTCTTGGTGGATCCTCCGGTTACTCTTTATCTCTCGAGGTGGGTATTCTCTACTTTGTGGGTATTTCAGAAGAGGGATCAAAGAGGGTTTTGCGGAGTTCAAGAAATGGTGACCCACCGCTTGTACATGTAATATTTGATCGATGATAAGTCAATCCATGTTACTGGTGATATTATGTGTTTTGTACTATTATGTGTTGCTCCGTATTCTCTGTGCCAATTGTTAGGCGTGATCTTTTAGAACTCCCGTTGCTTGATCCGTTAGTACATGACGCATTTCGTTGCACCCTGTGGATAGCTGCGGTGCATGCACAACTCGACAGGTCTGGGCTTGGTATCCGCCTGAATGCTTATCAGGGGACCCGGATCACTAACAATGGTATCAAGCTTCAAGTTCGGTGTGTGGAGATTCGAGATGAGAGGAGCCATGACGGAAAACACGCGATCTAGTGT